>DWLS01002819.1:0-17147 GCA_018246255.1 Pachliopta kotzebuea | reverse complement strand
GATATTGAACAAAGACTTCAGTAATTACAAGTTACAATCGATTCCAAACAGATAAAAGATGTTTTTTTGATTGATTGATTTATTTAACTAATGTGATTCTTTTAAATTGCCGTGAATCATCTATCGCGCCGATATATATATACTCTGTGATTTTCTTACACTCAAACAGCTTAGTACAAGCTCTAGGCTCGCTATACCTTTACTTTTCGAAGGTTAATTTTAGTCGCCTGTACCGATTTAGAATTATATTTATGACAAAAAGTTTTACTCAAAATCGTCACAGGATTACAGTTAGTATTGAACACCACCAGCTTAAGCTAAATGATGTTCATTTTCTATTGGCTAAATGTAATGGTCCTGTAAAAAATTTCAAACAATTCGGCAGGTATTGAAAATTACAGTTTTTTGCATTATTACATACATATTTTATAGTAATTTTTAATTATGAAGCTAAACAATTGTATAAAATAACTATTAATTGTATAAAAAAAAAAGTCTAAGTTAATTATACGTAAATTATATTTTGGTTTATAATAAGAGCGATGTACCTGCATAAGTAATAAAGCACTGGTTAAGAAAGAAAAAGAAAACACATAATAAAGAGAAAATTTGTTTTATTATATAAAATATTCTAGACTTATTTAACAATACGTTTCAAAGATCTGTTTTTCGTTTCTTATTGCTGAGCTGCTCTGCTTCTTCCATTGTATCCGGCATTTTGGTTCCCAGTGTTTCAGGCGTCGTGAATATCAAAAGTCCTGATAGTAAAGCGAAGCTGCCAAAAAGGACCGAGGGTAAACCCTGCCATACTTCTAATGCCTGTGAGTAACATAAACTTACTGTTAAATAAATGATAATTTCACCTGTTCTGGCTAAATTAAAGCATTAAAAATATATAAATCAATGCCTGAAAATTTTGATAAAGAATGTTCAATTTTGAGATCAGTTCTCAAAATTGAACATTCTTTATCAAAAGAAAAAAATTGAACATTCTTTATCAAAAGTTTAAAGAAATTTGCTTTATTGGATGAGGCAATGTGAAGAGCAAGGCCTTTCTTTTTGATAATAGTACAGGTTAATACTTGACCACGATCCCACCTGGTGTTAAGAGATGATGTGGTCTATGTTGGTAAAGCGTATTAACCCAGCAAATGCCTATTCAGTCTTATTTTGAAGACGCTGACATCGTAATTGGACGGGAACACTGACGCCGGCAAGTTGTTCCACTCCTTAGCTTTCTCGCTCTCTGTATATGTAAATGTAGGCGTTCACCTGATGATAAGTGGTATGCTTATTTATAACCATGTGGCACTGGTTAAGTTGGTATACAGCAAGACAGTGTATTCGTCGCCTTGAGACATAAGGTGCGAATTTTCGTTCACTCAGCAATTTCTCTAGCATACAATATCCTTCAAACCGGAACAAAGTACATTACTATTTGGTGGTAGAAACAGGTACTGCAGTGGTACTTACATAGACGTACTCCAGTAAAAGAAAACTACCACCAGTATACTTACAAGAGCTGGAGTCAAGGGAGCTGTGATTGAGCCAAGCCGCCCCACCATAGATGAGAAGGCGAGAAGACTGTGACGGTATTTTGTGGGGTATATTTCCATTGTGTACACGTATACTGACGTCATCACCATCGCGATACAGAACTTGCCGATAAGGTACAACGCCATCGATAGACCTTCGTTATCTGTACCAAAAAATCAATGTTAGGAAGTTTTCTTAAAGAGATTAGGTTATTTTTTCGGACTGCGTGTACTATTGCTTAAGTCACGTAAAAGTAATTTAAGTAGCAAGCTTAAAAAATATACACAGCTGAACTTTTTCAAAATCATTTAGCTAAAATATAAAAAATGAAGAACGCAAGGCGGCAGGCAGCAATTGGATGCGTGTAGCCGAAAATCGGGCTAAGTGGAGTTTCTTGGGAGAGACTGCTGAAGACTGGTTTTGATGATAATGAAGAATGAAGGCAATATTTCTTTTTGAAAAATAACCAAAAATCAAATAAGCACCCAATAGGAGCTACCGTAACAAACGTAACATAAAGAAAGAAGTAACTAAGTAAAAATGCAAAATATTGTTATGACATCAGTAATTAATCACTATACAAATATTTCTCTTCTCTCTCATATATGTAAATGATGATGATGATTTATATATTATATAAGAGATTCAAATTAACATATACACTGACGTAACTTACTCTCAGGTATGAAAGCAAATCCAAACTGACAGGCGGCGCATAACCAATATCCAATGATCAGCACCGGCTTCCTCCCGATACGATCAAGCAGAAGGATTGCTGTCCAGTACCCAGGGATTTCTATTGCAGACACTGCGACGTAATTCAGGAAACGATTCCCGGACAAGTTAACGGCATTTATGGACATGCCATAGTAGACTAGAGTATTTGTAACCCACCAGACCGGGGATACTAAACAACGAGACAGAATAATTCGTGATCTTAATACCAATATTGGCAGCCAGGCCTCATCAGGTTTTTTATTAAGCTTTTCCGCTTCAGCCGTGGCCCGAAGCATTTGTAGAGACTTCTCAGATATTTCTTTGTTATTTCTTTTAGCGACTTTTTTTAGGATCGCTTCCGACTCTTCGTACCTTCCCTTCGACATAAGCCAGCGAACTGATTCTGATAGTATCCAGAAGTAGGTTACGACGAGAAGTTGCGGTGCATATAAGACCTGTGTTAGCGTTCTCCAAGGTTGGACTCCCCACGCAATAAAACCAAGAATCACTTGCCCTAATGCAAACATGGTAGACATGGTAGCGCCTGCGACTACTCGGTATTTAGGACCCACGAGCTCTGTTACTGTAAGAACAAAAGAAAATATGGTAAAGAACATTTGCTGAGGTAATATCTATTTTTTGACAAAATGCCTACAACATAAGGTATCAGACCTTAGAGTTTATCTTTATATATGAATATGATGATCTTACTCACGTATGTCAAATTTGGTAGAACGTCATATGACAACAAATAACTATGAAGCAGTTATTATAAAAACGAAAAGCTTAGATTACCTAGAATATAACAAGAAGAATAGGCGCCAGCACCGACAGTAGATTCAATAACCTCGAGAGCGAGGAACCATTCGTAAGAATTAACAAAAGAGCGGACCAGGCCGATCCAGCCGGTGTTGAAAGCGTTGATGGTTAGAGCCATACGCCGGCCCCAGCGGTCCGAGATATAGCCAGTAATGGGCAGCACCAGCAAAGTACCGATGGTGCGAATGGAACCAATTTGAGAGCGTCGCCATTCATCGCAAGCCAAGTCAAACTGGAAGTAGAATTAAAATTTACATTAAACCCTGATTAGGATTTATTGACTTCAGCACATGTCACATTTAAGATACATTTTGAGTTGATGGTTAAAAATGATTACTTACATCGTAAACAACAGTATTGGCATTCTCGTAGACGTAACTTTGACAGGCCTCGGTGCGGGAACTGTCGAACCAAGCTGCGGGGCAGGTACCAGTGACGTCGGAGCCATCGGTGCTATTAACGTAGCGTGCGCAGTTATCGAAGCTATCAGTGCTGGTGCCGGGGATCGCGTTAAGAATCCACTGCGGCGCATACTCCGGATTTGGTCCATCGCATTGCGGTATTAGACATCTGTGAATGCGTAAATTCGTTGAAATTATACTTTTGTAAACAATAAACTGGATTATCTGTTGTAATTACATACATGTATGACGGCGCGTCCCTAACGCCATCTATAATTTAAATCATGAACTGTAATTTTTGAGTACTGGTAGTTACTAAACACTGTTCTAATTTCATAACGTAGCACCGAACGCTAGTGGGGTGACTAATTGACAGTTCGGTGGGCGAACGATGTATGTGACGTCACGAGGAGGGCGCTGGTGAGCCAGTTTTTGACGGTTGACGAGGAAAAAGAAAATAAAGCCGGTTACGTTCACAACCACATGTTCGGTGAAACGTGATTAATTATTCGATAAACATTGTATCTACCAACTAGGTCCAAATCCCCACGCCCTTGCGATGGAAATTCCCTCTGATAAGACAAAGGTGCCTTTATGTATATATTGGCATCGTCAATAGCCTATGGCAAACCAAAGCTGGACATAGGTCTCCTCCAAACTACGCCACTTAACCCAAACTCGGCTACACGAATTTAGTTGGAGCCAAGTAATATTTTATCAAGTCCAATTATCCTAATGAACTCCTTTCTAAATATTTTATATTTATTTGCAAAAGTTAGCGAACAAAAACCATTTCCAAATTTATATCGCTTACAGCAACCTCGTAGACCCAAATTGCTTTAATACTCAAAAATGTCTAATTCTCGAATAAGTTTGTAATTTATTAGAATACAAATTGATTTTTAATATATTTCTGTCTATAACATAGTGTAATTAAAACATTTGGATAAATATTTACTTCGCCAGAACATAATGAAAAGAAGTAACTGGATAAAGAAAACAGCAAAAAATCCGAAACATGTTCAAATTGCTACATTTCATGTGTTAACTTTTGTTTACTAACTTTGTAACTTTCTATCTATTACGTATTTAATTATTGGTTGATTAAAATAAGATAAGTACAGCTATCATGAAAACTAATGTTTACATACCTACAATAATGGAAAAGATAAATATTTACCAAATGTTAGAGAGAAGATTACGGCAGATGTAATGATAAGTGATCATTACCACTGCTGTTAAACAGCTTCAAAATGAGCTATCAACTTCTAACTTGGTAAAAATGGTAGACATTTTAAGGTCTGACTGGTCTAGACTACTGATTTAAAGATCCGTTTGTGCTTGTTAAGAATTTGGAGATATGCAATTAGCCAATGCACCAAATGATATAGATAAATTGCTTTTTGGTTAAAACCTAAGTTATTTTGACCATTATAGAATAAGACCATGTTTTGAGAAATATATTACAAGAGACTTAAGTGTGTGATAGACGTCTGGACTAATACTTAATTATACTTATTTACTAATATTTAAAAACAATTGATGTTATAACTATATATGATATAATAATAAACTAAGCATAAAATGTATCGTATGTTAAACTTCTAGAGAAGTTATTATTGTTAGTCAAATTTTCCTAAGCTCGAAGAGTTTCTTTTTGAAAACCCATTGATTTAAAAATATCGGTAGAATGGTCAATGAATTGAATCATTCAAATAATTTTTTGCTTGACGCACTTATTATACTTCATTACTATTGTGTGTCACTTCTGAAGCAAAATTTCTAGGAAGAGTGCTATTTATATTTCAGTCTCTATCAATGTCTCTATAAAGAGCTTTAAACACATACTCATGTTATCTCACCTTATCTATTTATTAATTTTGCGATGTCTATAAGCGATAACATACCCTTAAAAGAAATGTTTAAGATAGCTAAATATTAAAATTCAAATCAAGTATTTAAACAAAACGGCATTTAATTTGCAGAATTTTTTATCTTATAACTAAAATATCAATTCTGGTGGTCTGCATACGTAATTATCCACTGACCTCTTGGCATCATGGGAACTTCCCATTTCGAGACCACATTGAACAGATAATCTATTTATTATATTTTTATACTGTTAACAGATTAGCATATAAACATAATCATCAGCCAGTAGAAGCCTTTGCTGAACATCGGTTTCACACAGAGATGTATTTACTAATTTACTGCGACCTTCACTAATTCGACGGTCCTCAACCAGTCATGGATTAATGCCCGATGGAGCAGTAAGGCCCTCAATCAACCAATAGTCAGAAGGGAGTTAGAAAATTTCTACAATTATTCGCAAATATATCCGTAAATGTCATAATAGACGCATCTCATTGATATTTGGGAGCTCAAGGTATTTTTTTCGACGAAGCGACGAGGCAAATAAAGAGTTTAATTGATGGTATACACAGCACCACATGGTCGTCGTTTTGAGATATAAGGTTTATTTTCTGTTACCCCAGTAATTTCACTATCATACAGCGCCCTTCAATACACACATTAAAGTTTGCATATTATTATTTGGCGGTAGAAATAGAATATAAAACGGGAGCAGCTACCTGGATCGTCTCCGGCAATAAAGACCTACCACCAGTAAGAGTAAGTGTCGTTACTACAATAATTTGACTACAGCGGCATTCAAAGGAAAAAGTCTTTATTTCCACACTATTGCTTAATGATAGAAATAAAAACTACAGTGATGCCAGCTAAGAGGATTTTAGAAAATAATTCTAGTAAAATTATCGAAATCTGTAATTGTTAAAATATCATATAAATATTACCTGCTAGGTATTCTGGCGGTGGTGAAGATATATTCTCCTGCTGCGAAAGCAGAGAAGATTACCGGCAAAGATGCCAGCAGTAGCGTCACTATCTGATACTTCCCGAACTGGCCCACCTCCTCTACCAATATTTTATCCAAATCCACACCATCGCCGTCCCCAGATTCCACCTTGGCGTTAGACATTGTAATTACTGGTAATAAATGTCTCCAGCGACACCACCGCCGCTTATAAAATGTTCAATATTATTTGGTTTATATTATCGATGTAATAATAACTGTAATGAGTTTATTATGTCATTAATCTTTGACGAATTAGTCGACTATCTCGGAATTTGCTCTAATCTATGATAAATTCAGGGTCTTTCTTATATTATCGAATACAACATGTAGTTTTTATCTTATCTATTCAGGATTATTTGCTGTTTAATAAGTTATAATTTATTATTTGACGAGATAATTATTCATATCTAGACTGTCACGTGACTATTACATTCTATAATTGTTATAATTGGCGAAAATAACTGAGAACCTGAGACCTGAACAAAAGAAAGAAACTGAGACCTGACTATAAGTCTGTATTGGCGTAGATCTGGTCCGACTCCGAATCGTTGTTCTTCTCTACATCTATTTATTGCTTCAAGTACTATTATCTTCATCAGCCTATAACCGTCCACTGTTGGCCATAGTCTTTCAATAATGAGACGATTTGGGCCGTCTCCCACCACGCTGGCTCAACGTTGAGCCAGAGGCTTGTTTATTGATTATCAGATCGCACCACGAGCAGTTGGAGTTGGCCTGGGTCCTTTGACGTGTTGTGTGGGCGCCTTACACCCCATATATATTTGTATACAATTAGAATAAATTCATAACGTAAAATCGTATAGAAAATTTATTTCAATTTGCTTAATTATTAAGCGCTATCAAAGGCCATCGTATTAATAACTTAATCGTTAAAGTTAATTAATATACATTTTATATCCACTTAATAACTTATTATTACTTACATATCTTTAAGTTTATCATTAATATGATATAATACAACATATTATTTGTATATTTTGTTTTCTGTTACAACCGTCTGTTACTGTGCGAATATTACAATGTTCTGTTTGAAGGGTGCTGTATGCTAGTGAAATTACTACGGTAACGAGACTTAACATTACATCTCATTATAACTAGTGCCATGTTATGGGCAACTGTATCATTTACCATCAGGTAAATACCTTATTCGTCTCGTAATGTGGTCGAATATTTTTTTTTATCTTATTTCATCGTCATCAAGTCGACCAATGAAAGTCCCTTGTTGGACTCTTTTTTCAACGTAATTCTTCTCATATTCAATGAAATCATATAATTTCAAAATTGCCTTTTGAAATTGCAAATTATAGAAGTACGAGAACAATTCCAAATAAATGAATACATTTTTTTTAACTTTAAATCTAACTTTCACACTTCACCTACCACAGTATCTCCCACTTCCTTGGTTTACTGGTAGAGTATGCCTGTAGGCATTAAGTTCGCCTATTAGATACTAATTATAGGTGTTTTAATGGAGTGCAAATAAATAAAAAAAATTAACTAAAATAGATTACTAACAAAACACTAAAATATAGGTGGAAACTCAATTAAGATTTCCTACCTCCTGTGATATTATTGTCTTTAATTAGATTAAACGAGTCAAATATTTATCTAATAATATCAAACACTGCACCAAATTAAGTTTAAGAAGAGTTAAGATTTGTTTAAGTCAGGAGTCTGCAACCATCGGCTCTTTAGTTTTACATACTAGTATTAATTTATTTAATAAAAATCGATTAAAAATCGGCCTAATTCGATTAAGCACCATTTTTGTTATGAATAAATAGATAATTTTCTATCAAAAAATGTAATTATGTTAGTACCATTTATTAGTGTCAAGAAAAATTTAGGAAATTTTGTAAACAGTAATTTTTAAATCTTGACTCAAAAGGTTTTTTTGTATTTTTAAATTTTGCGTTATTCCTTCTTATTATGGGACAGGAAATTTAATTTCTTTTCTCACTTTTTTCTGTTTACGTTCCTTTCTTATAAATTTTTACTTCTTTGTATAACTAATCGACTCAAAAGGCTTTGTTTTTTTGTATCATTCCTCTTCGTGTTTTGATTAAGGATCTTTTTGGTTCATACTCTTTTCTATTTTACATTCCTTTTCCGTACTTTTTCTTATCGACTCGTTGCCGAGCCCTGGTCTAAGTTAAAAGTGAGTAGCTAGTGCATATCGTCGCTGGGTACAAGGTTCAGTATTCGTTGTCGGGCGGGTCGCGGGGCTTGATGATGCCGAGCCTCGTGGCCACGGCGGCCACATGCGCTCGCACTTCCTCCTGCACCAGGTTGAAGGACATGGCCAGCAGCGCGATCCCGAACAGCAGGTACAGCGAGCAGAGGGCTATGGAGTGCACCGCATCCGCCGCCTCCCCACTTTGACCCTGTATCATAAACAGATGTAGGTAGTAAGGGAAACTAAATAGTATCTATCATCACCACGATTGTATAATACAGAATTTGCTGATGCTGATTTATTCTTTTTTAAAACTAAATCAGCATTCAAAAAATACTTTGTTAGAGCTATTCTGGATAAAATTGAACGCTAAACAACTAACTACCATATACTAACGACTACAGACTAAACGAAACGCTATTTACTTTTTGTTACATTTTCCAAATTTACTTTCATTTACTTTTCTTCTTTTTTTTTCTATTTACTTTCTTCATTTGTAGTTCTTCACTAAATAATATCAAAATTTTTTATTAATGTTTTACCTGTGCATACCAACATGTTATTAAGTTATATATGGAAACCTCTAATTAGCTTTACCTCTTAATATATTTATAGAAATTATTTTATGTTGTCTACGCTGTTGGTTTTCTGAATAATTAAAATAAAAATAAAAAGAATCATCAGAGGGTGTAAAGAGTCCCACACAACTCACAGGACCCAAGCCAACTTCTCTTGCCATACAAACGAGGCTATAGCTCCACATCAACCCACGCTAGGCCTGCGTGCTGGGAGAAGACCCAAATCCTCCCACTATGTGGGGACGCCAATTATTATTAAAAATTATTTATATCATATTTGTAATAGTATTTGTGTATGAGAATATTTATATCATTATTTTACTATATATACAAACATATGTAGACCAGAACATAGATTGAAAGCAAGCTTAATTGAAACTCCTACATTTTCTGTTTTATCTCCCAAAGCTTGCTGTAATACACGAGTTAAAAAAAGATTAAAAATACATTAAAATATTCTCAAAATGCAAATTTTCTATGATTCATTCATTCATTTTCAAATATTGCGTTTTTTAACAAAGGTACGTTCATTCTGTAAGAAAGTGTAATACACCTACGCATTACTTTCATCACTATTGACAAATTTTAATTTTTTTCCTCATTGACGATTATATAGTAGGGAAAGTGGAAATTTAATAAAGATTTTAAATAAAATAATCCATTCTTATGATTTTTCTTTTAATTTTTTATCATACTGTGTAAATCTTTATTATAACATCATTACAATGGTAATGGCGCATCGCTTTTCACTTGGCGGACGTCCGGTTACTTAAATCCATTAAAATTTATACCAACCTGTGCAGGAACGAAGTCACCGAAGCCGATGGTGGTGAGGGTGATGAAGCAGAAGTAAGCAGCGTCGAGGTAGGCCCAGCCCTCCCACCGCTTGAAGAGGAAAGTACCGGCCACGATGTAGGAAGCCACGAGCAGCACACACAACCAAATCGGCACAGGCTTTATCTATCATATTGGGAACATCATTTAAATAATAGAGCAACTTATTTATTGGGAAAAAACAAAGTAATGGATTGCTGTAATTCTTACAACTAAACCATTAAACTAGATTATCTGTTAATTTCCTATCACTAATAACAATAAATATGAACTCGTTGGTCTCTCTACAGGTAGATCCCTAATTCCTATGACGATTTTGCTGGTACCATCAAAATACCTATTTATATCGACACAGTTTAAATTTTAAATATTACTGTACTCCAATTCTAAAAGCTCTGATAAATATAAAAATAGCTTCAGAACTAAAAGACCTAACTGGCATCTACAAACAAAAACCTATCACTAGTCGAAATCTGAAGGATTTTGGGAATCACAATGAGAAGAGTGTTATAAAAGGTTCATTATTTAAGTAAATAGATAGATAGATTAAAACATAGATCTAGATATTACTTAATGTTAACGTCTTACATGTCTCATCTCTTAGTCATATAAATAAAGAGTATAAAGTGATTATAAAGAGAACATAAAAAGAACTTACTTCTTCTTTGGTTGTTATTGACAATGGGGCTACCGGATACAAGTCCGATTGTCGAGATCCCCAAGCTGGAACAACAAAAATGTTTACTTAGCCGTAGTAAAACACGCCGAGGAAAACATAAGAGAACTATTTACTTCATTGGGAAGGTCTTCATTTAACAGAGAACATGAACTGGAAAAAAGGAGTTTTTTTGATAGCAAAGTGTAAGGAATCCACATGGTTAGTTCTCATCTTGTTTTGTAATTTTACCGCTGTATTGCTGTAAAGATATGAGACTTGGAGTATACTGTGCAAGCAAACTTTGCCATCTACGTCCTCATTGACACTTAACAACATATAAAGTTGTAGCTAAGAGTAAGAGAGTAAGTGTAGTAGCCCATGAGATCCATAAAGAGAACTTATCTCCTTATTTCTAATAAGAACAGCAAAGAATTGAAGCAACATTCAAGCATCAATATTCCCGTCCAAATACGATATGGATCTCTACAACACAAGAATGAATAGGCATTTACTACGTTAATTTGCTTTACCACTACGGACCACATCGACAGATGGGAAAGTGGTCAAGCATTAGCCTTTGTTTTATAAAAAAGCTACTTTGGGTCATGGCAAGTACTTTTATCGTTTTTCATTCATACCTTCAGGAGGTCTTCGCCGCACTGGTGGCAATTCGTCACTCCAATCGTCCCTCTCCGGTGATGGAGTCTGCGAAAGGTCGTCAATGTTTAAAATTTTTGATAGTTGTAATATTTCTTGAATAATTAGTGTTACCCCGCAACCTCAAAAAGAAGTTTTTAAAGTTTAACGCACTTATTTGTTCATGTACACGGGAAGAGACCTATCTCAAATAATTAAACTGAGTAGGATCATATATTTATTGTTTGATCTAGACACGACCGTGTTCTTGTTTCATCATCTGCATGAAGAAACCTGTAGAATTCTTCAATGGTTTTTAGGTTTTTTCTAATTTTGTTTTTAACCTAATTCTAGTTTCATCTGAAATTTCTCTATCTCTGTAATCAATGCAAGCAAGGTAAGGAGAACCTTGCACCAGTAAAGGTGTTTTCTTCTAAAATAGCTAATAATTACGCAACTACAGTACAGGTGTTAATATCTAATTCATCTCTCAAATTAAATTATATTTCTTACGTGTCCGTCGCGTTGCCTTCCGCTGTCATCGATGGTGTATAGCCTGCGAAGGCGCCGCGCACCGGCATGTTTCTCCTCCCCACTTCTACGTTCTTCGTCAGCCCACCTCTCCACTCCTCCCCACCGCACATCTTCTCTCCATAGTTCTTCGCCCCTCCACCTGTCGTCTCTTCTCCATCGTTCGCCTGGCCCCCGTCTCCTTTCGCCGTCGTACATGGCGCTGCGAGCGCGTCGATCGCGGCGGTGATCTACGTCGTAATCCTCAAGATCCCTTTCATAGTACTCCGAACGCCCGCGGTCGTTCCTAATATAAAACAAAGAATAAACAGTCTGATGTTTATAGTCGGAGACCACTTTTGGCAACACTCTATTCAACAACATGTATTGCGCTCCTAGATCACAACAAGCACCAGAAAGGGATTTTTAGAAGAGACAAATAGTTAACAAGATCAAATTAAGTCGAAAATATAAGCTATATTTAATATATTGGATAAACAGAATAATCTTTATACATACACACATTATAAAAAATTTACTTTACAAAAGAAGTTATTATCACACCTTCGGTCGTATCCAGTTCTCCGTACCCTCGGAGTTTCGACTTCATATTCTTCATCCTCCGGATCATAGCCTCGATCTCTATAACTGTAGTCCTCTTTTTCTTTCCTCCTTTTCTCTCGCTCCAGCGCCTTCCTTTCTTTAAAATTTTCATAGTCAACATCGTGGAGGTCGTGCATTTCGTATATGTTTTTTACATCTTCCAATTCGTAATGTCTGTCGTCGAAATCTCTTCTCGCGCCGATTTCCAGTTTAGGTTTCGCCGGCCGAGGTAAAGATTTGCTTCTCAACTGTGTTTTAGAATTTAACTTCATCTGATGGGTTTCCAAATCCTTCAATGCCGCTTCCAGATCTTGAAGTGGGAGAGAGATTTTTGGAAATTCCTCTGCAATTATCAATTGTACGTAAATGACTTTGACTTTCATAGCATCAAAATATCTGTCTACTCGCTAGCTAATAGTTCAGTCTAGTAATGGTGGAATAACCTGTGTATAATAAGTCTTAAATTCCAATTTAATACATGACATTTCCTAGAGATGTATCCAGCAACGATTTCAAAAGAAATGATTATAGAAAACTTTGGACTACTGCTGCATCTAACTCTACCAAAAAAATATATTATTTAAATATTTAAAGTATAACTACAGTTTCTTTGAATTGAATGTAAAGATGTAATTTAATGTTTTACCATCTTCTTCTTGATAAATATCTCTGGTGAATCTTTCTTCTCTTACCGGCGACCTCTCCCCCGCCTCCAAATCTCGGACTGAAAGATGCCACAAAGACATCGTATTAATTAGGTAAGAAATAGGATAAGGAGAGATGATGAGCGAAGCGAAGAGAGACCGATGATCAGCGTTATGAAGGTATTCTATTTATTATAACGCTAGTTTATTCTTTTATAAGCAGAAGATACCTTAGTATCAACCCTAATGGCCTTATACTACATCGTTGAATATAATAAAGGATCAAAGTAAACTTAAATAAGATGCAGAATATTATATTATTTAAATCAATAATTAAAAAAATAAAGTCTCAGCATTCAGTGTCACAGACCATGAGGATAATATGGTGTAGTGTACATCATCCTAACTATACAAATTATAAAAATCAGTAGAGTTTTTGTTATATCTGTTTATAATATTCCTAATCTCTGTAAGCATCGGTGGTTCAGTGGTAGAATGCTCGCCTGCCACGCGGGCGGCCCGGGTTCGATTCCCGGCCGATGCAAGGTTTTTTTATTTATTTTGTGTTAATTTCTATCAATGTATTTATTAATTTTGAGTTACATATTGACTTTTATTATAATGGACACTAATCGAAGTATTACTCCAATAATATTAGAAATACTCTCTTTAGGCATTACAGAAATATTTAATTGATTACCTCATGAAATTGCTACAATTATTTTAGACGTTTCTTTTTTTTTTGAAAAATGTCTTTAACTGTGGACTGGGTACCTTGGGTCCTTAGTGGAGGCGGCTGGGAGCGGGTCCTAGATGGCAAAGTACTGGACGATAGTCTCGCACGCCTAGTCCTGCCGCTGCTGTACCCACTGTCCCGGTACCTGCAATAGAAAGCAGTATACACCGTACTTTAACTTAATGTTATTTTTAAAACAATCTTGATGACTTTCCAAAAAATATTAACTAATTCGGTCAACAGATTGTTTTTACATATTTTTTTATAAATAGTTATATGTATTATCATCAAAACTAACCTGAAATCAGTATCGGAATGTGCCCGCTCTACTGGCCGCCGGCGGCGACTCGCACGCGTCGAGCGCCTGTGCAATAATAATAGCATTCTAGTCATCACTTTTTCTACCACCATAGCACACCTAGTAACGTTCTCTTTGTTTACCTAACTTCCTTGGTTTCTTTAGATATTACACAAATAGGGCAAATCTGATGCCATAACACCATTGTATTTTCCCAATGTCAAGCAAGTGTATCGTTTAAATATATGACTTCCTTGTCATTTAAACTCATTTGAAATTTTAAATAAGTGGCAATCGCTTTTTGGTAATGACATGATGATACCTTATATCTCGGGGATGAGAAAGCAATGTGCTTGAATCGTGTAATCATGTTATCTAGCCGCTGAGTAGTGAATTAAATTATAATTATTATGATGGACCGGGAGAAGTTTAATAAGATTTGTTTTCAATTAAAAGCTATAATTTTTTACCTTCCTGACGACGGGTGATGATGCCGGTGACTTTTTTTTGGTGGTCTCGTACAGACGTAACAACAGACGCGCCAATACAAGAACCTTAACAAATAATATTTTGTGTACATAAAGCAATAATCCTTCACTAAAATTTTGCTATTAATTATTGACAGGCACTTTATATTAAAAACATCGATACCTGAAAGACGAAGCCATAACGTCACCTATGTTAGACAGACAAAGCAACATTAGCGGTATACCAAGGATAGCGTAGAATATGGTCACTACTTTGCCTGTCTGGGTCTTCGGCGCTATGTGACCATAACCTGAAAATTAAAAAATAATTTACGCAAACATTACATACACCGAGAGAGCGTTGTAGTTAGCGCAATTACTGAAATAACGTAGTCCCATCATATTTTACAAGGCGAAGTGTGTAATGTGGTATAAAGTTAACGATATTAATAACGTAATTCACTTGCGAAGTTTATAAAAATTACCGACAAAATTAAAAAAAGACCTTGATATATTTTAATGTCAAAATACAGCAAAAAAGAGACAGTTCTATTTAAAAATCTCTGTAAATCTTTTAAACATACTAACTAAATGAAATTGAACATGGCCGAGTCAGGAGCTCCGACTATAAAGGGACACGTGCTAAACTTATGATACCTTTCTTTTTAGTCGGGTGTTACAAAAATTATAAAACAGTTTATTACAAAAACTGGTTATTGGCAATACTAGTACATAACGTAACGTTGCCGTTAGCAGAGCCTAACCAACCGCGAGTACTATTACGTCATTAGTGCGCCGGCGCAGGTATGTATTGTAACCGATCTATAGATAAATATTATAATTTTACTAAAATTTAGTATATAAGAAACTTTCCTTTTATTCTAATACAGTATTTATAAGCAGTTCAGTGGTAGAATTCTCGCTTCCCGGCCGATGAAACCTTTTTTAATACTTTTAATATTATTGCTATATTATTTATTTATAATATTAATTATTATAAATTAATCTTATAAGTTTATAAGAAAGCTTTATATAAAAATTAGATTGGTCATTATCAATAGTTTAAAAGACAACTACTGTACAGGTGCCTCATATTCTCTACACATATTGTTCTCAATATTTACTTATTATAAAATGTAAATATTGTATTATTAATATATTTATATTAAGTATATAATATTTGTTTTTTGTATCTAATTTAATGTTGTGTATGTATTATGATATAATTTAATATTATTTTCATATGTATTATCACACACATTTTAACTGCTCTATTCACGTGCCTACCTCATAACATCTCTGCACTACCTAAGGTAGATTGTAACATAATGCCAATGGCATTAAGTCCGCCTTTACACTAAGTATAAGGAGGAATAAATAAATAAATAGAATAAATTAAGGAATTAACGACATAGCAAAAGACGACTTAGTAAGTGCTAGTTAACTTTTATAATATCTAATATAAAAGTAATAAATACAAAACTTTGTTACCATAGCTATATTGATGTAAGATAAGTTTTTAGAATTTTGTAACTAACATAACTAACTTAATAAATAAGCTGTATACTGTTACTAACTTTTACTAACCCAATATGGACTCTGGTCTGAAATAAAGAATTATTTATATATAGCATATGTTCACCATTAAGTTAGCATAGTGACAATCCCATTTTGCACGGACAAACGCCCACAAAAAGAATATATTAGTAATATATACAGGAGAGCAAGACTGCATACCTAAGTACAGAATAAACTTTAAAACTAAAATATCGTTGCCTGATAAAGTAAAGTAGTATGTGAACTATGCGATAATGACATATATATAAGGAATATAAATGAAATTATATAGATTTAGAATATAAAGTTGTAAGATAATCAAGTTTCTTTTGACGAACAGCACCACATTGCGCTGGCCTTGACACGTAAGGTGTTAAGTCCTATTACCCCAGTAATTTCACTTCATAACGCTCTATATATTATATACATTACAGAATACGATAGTAAATAAGAATAAGGTATATTAAAGTAGAGGGTGAAAAGGGTCTCAAACAACTCACGGGGTCCAAACCAAACTAACGTGCTGGTGAAGCCAGGTAATTAACAAACGAGGCTCTGGCTTCAGATTTGCATTGGGACAACGTGATGGGAGACAGAATACATCCCTTCACTATTAAGGGAGGCCTATTTCTAGCAGTGGACATCAGTTGATTGATGATGATACTGATGTATAAAAATATTAGATTGATGGTAGGTCTCTGTTGCTACAGACCGTCTAGATCAGTGAATTCCAAAGTGGTCTACATCTACCCATAGGGGTCTATGACAACCTGCAAGGGGTCTACGTCAGCGAAATAAAACTTGGGGTCCACGATAGTGGATCTCAACACATATACTGATAATACCTATTTACTTACATCATACTATCTTATAATATCAAAACATGTACATTATTTATAAAAGTACCTGTGAAGTAAAAACATCACACAACACATACACTGATAGTATCTATTTACTCTTATCAATCTCCTATCAAAAAAAGAAACTGACTGGACATCATTAGTCGAGGAGATTTAAGATGAACCCTTACAAAATTGAAGCCAAATGTTGATAATTTATTATTAAAGCATCAGGTTCATAC
>DWLS01002818.1:0-17150 GCA_018246255.1 Pachliopta kotzebuea | reverse complement strand
TAGCGGATTCAACCTCATACCTTTTAACAGTGCATATGCTTTGTCGGTATTGGGAAGAAATGCTTTTGTTACTGCCGCTGTATTGCTTAGTGTAACTTTCTGAGGTTGCCATATAATACATAGATGAAAGAGCTGAGTTTCTAATATGTTTAACATGTTCCAGATACCGAAATTAAGGCGCTTTTAAGGCCCTATGCAGAAAAATTACATTCATTAGTTGGGGAAGTTGTTGGAGACGTGAGCGAAGATCTTTTGGCACCTAAATGCGGTTCGCAAGAGTGTGCTATTGGTAATTTTGTAGCAGACGCTATTTTTGACGTTGTAAGTATTATGAGATCATACTTTATACCGGAAATATAAAGTAAAAATATCTAAATTTGGAATTAGCGTTTATGAAGGGGTGTAAGAGGTCACACACAACATCTCACGGGTTACAAATCAATCTTGCCTGCTTGTGGTGCATTCTGCTAATTAACAAACGAGGCTCTGGTTCTCCACCACCTGTGTTGGGCCGGCGTAATATGAGTGGGCCCAAATTCCCCTTTATTGGAGATGACTTGTGCCCTGCAACGGACGTTTATCGGCTGATTATGATTATGACAGTACAAGTAACAAAAATAAATTGATTTAACTGACTGAAGATTTATACATATCATTTATAATATTATTAAATAAATAATGAAGAAAATTTTTTCAACAATTTCTACGTATCCAAAGAATTTTCACGAAGAAAATTATGAGATAATAAAATATTTGCAAGAAGTAGACGTAAATTTAAATTGTGATTTTAAATGATGAATGAAAAACTCCTTTTTTCGGTTATACAAATAGTTTTTAAAACTTATTTTTGTATAATAATAACTTGATTTTAATTTTCAGACGAAACAGTTAAAAGTTTCGAATTTAACACATATATCATTCATCTTGAGAAATATGATTCGTGGATCTTTCAAAAGAGGAGGTAAAACATTTTAAAGTTTTCAAATTTTTAGTAAATTTTTTGTTTATTTAAGATTGAAAAATATACTTTAGTATTATATAATTTTAAAAATACTATCAACTATCTCTGAAATTATAACGCCGATGAAGAGTTTTTATAAAAGCTTAAAGAATATAGACATATGCAAAAACTGAAAAAACTAGGAAAATAATTAAAAAATATTCATACTGGGTTCGATGTTCACTTATCTTTAACTTCCAGTGAATGGAAAACATCATAAGAAACTTGGCAACTAGGAATATGAACAACGATAACTTATAAGATTATTTAAGATCAAGGTCGTGGTAATGGCTCATTTATTGTAATAAAAGACACGAGGCCACACATGTGCAGTTTATGCGTTTTTTCCTTAAACAATCATATTCGCACTTATTGATGAAATGCTGCGTCAGTGTTTTTATTCATATTAAATAATGAACCTTAAATAAGATTTTATTACATTTGAGACGTTTTTTATTTTCAGAAGTAACTAGGGGTTCAATTATTAATATAATGCCATTTACGAATAGATTTGTTACATTTGCATTGCCAGGCCGCCATTTAATAGATGTATTCAAGACTTGTATGACTAATTATTGGGTAGCAAAACCATTTAGTGGACCATGGATGCCGCATGTTGCAGGTAAACTATGTTATACAACAATTACTTGCCATGTATCGATGTTTGGTTAAATTAACCTAATTTACAAGCGCCAGTAAATGTGTTTAGAATTTAATAATAAACAGAATAATAGTACCTTTGTCTTCAGTCTGAGAAAGCTATATTTTCATCATAATTATTTTTAAGTGTTTCTAAAACGAATGAACTTAAAATGGAAAGAAGTTAATTAGCTAAAAGCAAATAATGTCTATATTTTTGGAAAATTTAGAGATTGTAGTGATGGCTATAAACTTTCAAAAAACCTAATAAATACATTTCTTTATTAGGTTTTTTAAAACATTTTCTGAGATAGTGGCCGCAATTTTTGTTATTTTTCTAATTATGTTTGCTTACATCGTTTAAATGGACTCTTAGAATGTGGATTAACATAAAATTATTGTCTATATTTTAAGGTCTTCGGTTAATAATTAACTTAACGCAAGGTGTGGACATTGATGTTCAAGTAAAAGAGGGAGAAACGTATAAAAATTTGGAACTTGATATGGAGTACCAGGTGTCAACGCTGGAGTTTTTAGTCACGAAGGGATATGAGTTTGAGGTAATCAGTTGTTTTATTTGCTAAAATGACAAGGTAGAATATTTCCACCACTCAGGTAGAATACCTTCGGAGGGTCTTGAAATTAGACTCTATAGTTACAGGTAATGCATGACATGCAGATTCTTTGTATTCGTTATTACCATACTGCGTTCGCAAAGTCGAATACTTAACTTAGCGAGTGCACCAAATAAGTTTTTTGAGAGACTTGTGTCGGAATTATTGGCAATGATTGTAAATAAAATTTAAAAAATAATCCGCAATATTAATATCCTCATAAATATTACTACAGTAACTTTTATAAACTTGATTACTTACAAATCAGTTAACTATAGTATATGATAATGCTGGGACCTAATAAATGGAAAATAATCACTATAAACATTTACATGATGTACATCATAGATGGTTCTGTACATTTTCAGAAGACACAACATTTTCTCAAATATCTAAAGAACGTAACATCTTTTTATAATGGTATTTATTTAACATGAATAAAGTTTCTGCTATGAAATGTTTTTTCTGTCTGTTGTCAACCAACCGTAATGTAAAAATGTGACTGTGTTCTAGTTCTTACGATAATATATTTATGTAATTATTACAATGATAATTCAAAGAAAACACCATATTGTACCGAAGAAGCATCTGATTGTTATGAACACTCCGCTAAATGAAAGATCTGTTCGCGAGGTTTCTTTGTTATACATAAATAACAAAGTTTTTTGATAGTTCCACGTATTACGTCTTTGGAATATTCAACTCATTTCCTTTGCCGCGTTATACAACAACAGGCTAATGTAGTAATCGGAAATTAAATTTACGAAATTTGATTCGGCTGTGTTTGTTTCAGATGCTGAAACGATACGGGCGAAATGTGCAGGTGATTGGAAAAGATACAGAGATTCTAGAAAATTATATAAGAAAAATTACTCCGGTGAAACCAATACTGGAAAAAAGACTTACAGTAATAAATTATTAAAATTTATCATAAGTATTTATTTCTTCTCTAAACACGTATCTGATTATTACCGTGGCGCAGTAATAATACGCATAAGACAGAGAGGGAGTTACAAGCTGTCGACTACATGTAGTTTGAATAGCTTTCTTTTATAGTGAGACCGCTGATAGCATTATTTTCGTCTTTATGTCAACATATGAGATCTAGAATATTTTAAGCGATCAAACTTTTCCATCCATGTCACTTAACACCATGTGAAATTGAAGTCATAGGTTAACCTGGAAGTAAGAAGATTTAAAAACGATAATAAAAGAGGCGGTAATGCTAAGTTGTAGTAAAAGATAACTAGCCGGAAAGACGAAGCATCCGACGACATATGTTATTATCTTTCTCCTTACATGGAAGAGCTATAAAGTTTTTATTTCCGATTCCTCGTCTCCTTATTCTATGTTTCATGTTATCGTGAACTCTAAATATAATATTATCTGAATATCCATGTAGCGCTTCTGGTTTAAAGTCACGGTATACGTTATGGAGTATTTAAGTCGGTGCATTAGTCTCTTGTGCGTCGATGCAATCAGGTAATATAGTCAAACAAATTCAAAGCTGTGTAAGGAAAGCAAATGATATCAAACTATTGGAATACTACCATAATTTCTTCTCCAAGGCTGTGCTGTGCACCTTTCGTTTAATTTTATTTATAATTTCTGTACTTTCTTGTAACTTCAAGGTTTTATAAGTCATAAAAAATGATCTTAAACAATTGCACTATATATTCGTTAGGAAATTCCATTTGGTAAATTGGAAATGTGGTCACAGACACACTGTTCTAATCTTCGTTAAGTTTCCGGAATACGAACAGAACTTGCCACGCTCTCGGACAACTTGCAACATAATCCCGATAAAAACAGATGTACAGCTGCTAAACTTTCTGCAATTCTGTTTTCATGATGTTAAGATTATATAGGAGTTATGATTACTATTTTCAGACACTTGATGAATTTTAAATATATTTTGATTGTCGAAAATTACTTCTAAGGCAATGCCAAAAATTTAATCCTGTATAAACACAAAAATTTGCACCGCAACGAAGACGTTTTGTAAAATATTTGCGAAGATTTAATTATTTCATTTGAAATTATGCTGTAGGGGAAAATTTACCTTGGAACGAGAACAGCCGGGCGATTGTTTGTTAAAATCACAGTCCGAACCTACGCTGACAATTTGAAATCTGCGTCGTTTTAACTATTTTAATTTTTGCATTGTTTGTACATCGTTTAGTTAAAAACAGGAAGCATAAATAGTTAACATTTTAGGCGTCCTTTCATCGGTTGGTTATAATAATGAATCAATTGCTATTATAAACTTACTAAATAGAAAAACGACAATGACGTACTAACCAATTACTTATTTCTAGTTTTGGTTAAAACGCTTATTTAAATTAATCTTTTCTTAGGAATTTATTATACAATTTATACTTAATATTTTGTTATGTAAATGATCTAAATCGCCTTAGGCTTTCTTAGAATTATATGAATGATTACACTAGATTTTGTAAACTGATTTAAATTATTTAAATATATGTTAAAAAAATTATATTTATGACATTTTATAGAAAAACGATTATGAGATTAATGTTACTGTTAAAAACCTTAAAACAAGAACTTTTTCTTTAGTTTTGATCAAATCGGTACAGCATCTTCCGGTCAAATTCGGTTGGTTAGGCTCTCTTATTCGGGAGCCATTGTTTCATCGAGAATAACTTGACTTTTTAATTAAAGCTCTACGCAGCTTGCGCATGTGCAAACTAGCCGAAATTGAATTGGTAGTTGAAAATCGTGACTTGTTGGCCGATGCATTGAAATTCGGCTCGGCAATTGCGTTGCTAGATACGAGTATAAGTTCTCTATCGTTCACCCGTTCATGATTTTTTTATACAGAATTTATTAATGAATTCTTTATATCAAAAACTACTATATTCTGTAGACTTCTACAAACAACATGTTTTGTTTAGATTTATTTTGATTGTTGTTATAAAGATTGATTGCAAAGAATTTCGAATCATTAAATTAAACACGCAGAAAGTCTTTTTGTGCATTTATGTTATGACGATATTGCGATTTTAAACTGATGATATGACAAAGAAGAAAATTTAATTTTATTTCATAATAATTTTATCGAGACATAATTTATAGATAAAGCTTGTATAACTTACTAGCCCAAGATATTGGCTCTATACAGTCCGGATACAGTGATGTTTGTAATACAGCATTTTGGGATGAGTTCAATCACTTTTAATTTACTGGTGATAGTTACAACCGCCGCACCCATTGCAGACGGCAAACTGTACTGTACAAACAGTAATGTGTGCCGGTTTAATTGACGTTGTAAGCAAGTGAAATTACTGCGGTAATGAGACTTAAGTCTCAAGGCGACGGGCGTAATGTGGTGCTGTGTATACCATCTTATATAGCGCCTTTTTATTATGGGCAAGCGAATCACTTACCATCAAGTGAGCTCTTTGCTTGACTCGCCACCTCATCAAACCGATAAAATATTGTACTGTTCAAGTAATTCACAGACTATGTGGTAAATAATTTCACATTGATCATGAAACACAATAACTTTCCACCAGAACGTAAAATGATAATGTACACATTTCAATAACTTTAAATTTATATGACTTACTAAACATATCTGACTTTGGCAAATGTTAACGTTACAAGATTAATCTCTAGGGTTTTGATTAATCGCCCTCATCTGTTCAATTCAAACTACAACCGTAATTTTAGAATTTTGGACTGTCTAAAAAGCGAAGGAATGAGCAAGACATTCACACGGTGTATAGCGGTAAGATTGTCCACGGATGCTAAGAAGGAACATACTGAACTATGTTTACGCTACTGTGCATTTCAAGGTTTAGATGCTTTGTCTCCTTACCATTAGTGATTTTATCACTATACTGTTTGGCGGTAGTAACAACCGCTAAGATAAAATCTATCTATCCGCTTATATACATATATTTGTGTATTATATTATGTTGGAAGAATCGAGATTATTAAAAGAAAACAAAACAATTTTATAAATAAATATTTGTGTGAATCTAAAGAAACACTCAAACTAAGTTTCCAACTATTCCTGTTTTCTATCAGATATGTATTCACATATTGCTTCTTCTTCTTGATCGTTAAAAAAAATGTAAACACTTAACTGAAAATAACATGAAAAATTTTAAGCATCGCGCTGTGTCCTGCTTCCTATGTGGCTGTAATTTTCAGCTTTCCCTTGATAAATATTTGCCAGGCCCTCGACCGCGTTTCCTTTCATTAGCTTTTCTGAATTCTTTATTCAGCGCCAGTTAATTATAACAGCAAGGTAAGAGGTAAACAAGGATCAATGTAAATGGAATTATTCATATTAACATGATTGGTTTTATATTATATTGTAAGTTACACAGACACTCAAAGAAGTTTAAGTAATTGTTTAAAGTTGTGAGTTATTTCGCCACCCTGCTCGTTGGTAGTGAATGTTCACTTACATAAAGTTACATTGAATAATAATTATATAAAGAAAAACTTCATACAGAAATGTTTCAAGGATACGCAGTCGAGGTCATGAGACACTGATTGCGATACACCTTCTCAAATGTACTCAGTTAATAATATGTTCTTTATTTAGTAATAGTAACCATTATGCGATATTAGCCATCAGAGTCAAGAGTAATTACCACTAACTTTTATTTCCGATCAAAAAGTTTTTATCGTCTAATAATTCCTTAACACTTCTTGTTGAAGAATTTTATTAACATCCCGACTTCCAGCAGATAAGCGCAAAGTTCGGTGGAGAGGTGAAATTGAAATTCCTTAGTCCGAATATTCCGATGTTATTTTACCTTCTATTTGAGTAAAATGTTCGACACTTCTGCGGTAATGCGAAATAGTCGTGTCTTTAATTAAACTAATAATACTTAAGTAATGGCCAAATCAAAATCAAGTTTTAAGTATCTTTAACCTTATGTATTACGCCAATTTTATACTAAAATTATATTGTGATTTGATTAGAACAAGTCAATGTTATATCCTCTTTCTATATTAAATACCTAAATCAGGCAAGTGTTCTCTTGTCAGTATTTATGAAAAAAGATAATTACACATCATTCACATCATTATATAATAACGTGGATAATGAAAATATAGATTATGTAAAAAGTGATATAGAAATAATAGAATGTAAGTGTTAGCAAGATGTTAGTAGTGAATTTAATACAATGTCCGGGCCCTTAGTTTCGGATGTGATTGTTACTGAAGTAATTAAAAAATAAATTATTATTATTACTGTAATAATAATAAAGGTAATAAAGATTAGATAGGTTTAAAAATTTGAACGGGACTTTTGCGTTACGTAAGTAGAAAAGTTCGCCTATAAAATGTTCGCAGCTTACAACGCTAACGGCGTTAAAGAAGATTAATTTTTCTGTTTAGAATAAACCACACAAAGCGACTAAAACTTTTGTCGGTTGTGCTTTTATAAAAAAAATTAATGATTTTAAAAACTTTTTACATGCCTTACCCCTAGAAAATTTAATTCTTGGTGCATAGCATAGCTAACTATATCTAATAGTCAACTACCGCAAGCTATAATTCTGCAGCAGTGTTCTGACTGACTATTACAACGTCAAGGTACTTTTAGTTCCAAAAGGCGTAATCGCTGTTTTATACAGACGGCTAATAAAAGAAAACAATGATTTAAATATGTATATTATCTATTATCAAACTCGATTTATTGTAATCCTTAATGTAATATCAACTGAAACTTATTAATACAATCAATCGTACTATTGCATATATACATACTATTTACATGTGTACATATATTCATTAGATATATGTAGTGTAATATGTTATGTAATGTACAGGACATATCTATATTTAATATTAATTAAAAAAATTGTTTTCATTTTCGTAACTGTATAAAAAATTGTACATACATTATTAAGTCCGTCTTTTTTATGCCTACTTTTTTGAGATTTTTTCATAAACTACTATGTATTTGTAATGTTTTTTTTAAGTAATTAATCTACAAAATATTTTATGATGTATTTAAAATGCTTGACTAATAAAAAGGGCCCTAATTAAGAAACATTAGTATTTATATTTAAGTCGTAAAAATAACTTTATTTTATTAAATGATTCTCGTGGTTTTTAAATGGTTTTGTTCAAGAGTTTAAAACAAAGTAACGACTTTCAAAGATTTGCTACAAAATTTCTTAGCATCACCTGTCGCATAATGTTACATTCTCTTCCAACAAACTTATCGGAATTATTCCCGGAATTGCAACCTTATTACTAAAAAAAAATTTTATTACGACGAAATTTAATTTTCGTTTCAAATAATATTTACATATTGTAAGTTTGATTCTAAAATATCTGTTGTAGAAATACGAAAAAATACCTAGAAATGAATGGGACTGTTATAACAGCAACCTCTTTTTTAATATAATTTGATAAGTAAATAATCAAATGGAGTAAATATTTCTTATGTTTATACGAATAATACATATTTATTAACTTAATTTTATGAATATTAACGCATTTTTTTTATTACACGGACTTACTAATCACAAAAAAATCATTCAATAGCAAGAGATGCATTATTTAAAAATGTGCTTTGGGTAATGTTTTCCAAAAGCTGACCTTTTTCTAAAGAAATTTGATTTATCTTTTGGATTTCGTATAAATTACATAATTCAGACAGAGTAACATCTGTTTGTTTTAAGTTTGATTGGATTGTTGAAAATGAATAATTTTCAGTGATTCTCTTGATTAAACCTAAAATTCGAACCAATTTAAAAAAGAGGGAGTGACGACAAATTTGACATAAGGTTATTTATTACTTATTAGGTATATATTGTAGACAATATAATCTCTGTGCCGTGCTGTCTTGCTCTGAACAACAATACTCATAGTTTGGTTACATTCTTTGTTATTATTATTAATTTTTTTTTGTATTATTAGTTTAATTTTTGCATAAGATTGTATTTTTTTTTATTCTTTTCACAGCCCGAAAGATTGACTGAAAGACAATGCCTTGTGTTATTATCTCCGTAATTTTTTTAATGTATATCTAGTTAGGTTGAGCCATCGGGTCGAAGGGTTTTTAAAAACTACATGCTTGGGACTACTGCCCTAAGCTATGACGAGAAGTTAATAAAAACTGATAGAGAACTGATTTTATTTAGTAATACAAGCTTCTTATATACTAAGGTTATACAATGGGTCCTTATGGCTAGTTTATAAACTGTATGTGATTAATGGATCTGTTATCCGAGTATAACGGGTTCCTATTTTATTTTATCAGTAAGTGTTTTCTTTGTTCATTGTCGGTCTTTCTCTTATGACAACATAACTCT
Organism: Pachliopta kotzebuea; assembly: GCA_018246255.1. Lineage (NCBI taxonomy): Eukaryota > Metazoa > Arthropoda > Insecta > Lepidoptera > Papilionidae > Pachliopta > Pachliopta kotzebuea. The sequence goes on along the minus strand of DWLS01002818.1, from coordinate 7,587 downwards.
CTCTTATATATTTTCTTCTCCCGTGTTTTGTTTGTGCAAAAAAATTATAAATAAGTAATATCAATATAAGATGCATAATTAAATAAACTTCAATTTCTACTTCCACAATTGAAAGACTAAATATACTATTGAATGTATATATACACTGAAAAGTTTTTAAATAGTGGAATCTGTTGCGTCATAGCTTTAGTCCGGGCTCCATGCGGAAGGACATAGCGAACATTCTTCAACATTCCACAGATTAAACAATTCGGTATAAGTATACATTGAAAATAAAAAGACTATTTTAATATGGACAAAGAAAAGGGCATGGTTACTCATACAAATTTGTAAACTAAAGCTTATTTTAAAACCAGGTACGCACGCCAGTTTTGTTATCATTTAATATTATTATTTCAGTGAAGTTTTTGTTGCTAAACAGGTTTATTGTTACAAACTTTTTATTAACTAATTAATAGTCGAAAATGACGTATACTAACTTTGAAGGCAAATTGCGAAATGTAACTTTATTGGAAAAAAAGTTAAATAATATTGTCTGTAGTCCTTTATATTTTAGCAGAGAAATAATTTTAGAAAGAAGAGAACGAATCGAAAAGAGGCCAATTGATTTTTGAAAAAGTTAGTGATTTAAGCTTTTCGAGGGAGCGCTTAAAACCGTAGCTCTACTTAGGACTGAATAATAGATAAAGCTTTTTTACGAACACTTCGCGTACAGATATTTATTTACAAGTTTTAAATTCTTTATGATTTTTTTTTATTAAACAGTGCGATTATAGCTTTCCTGGTTTCTATTGAAATGATCTTATAATCCACAGTACGATCTCGTTTAATTATGTTATTATACGTCTGTATTGCAAAATAATTTAGGTACGTGGCTTCGTTTACTGTGTCAACTTTTTTTATATATAATTCTATAGTTGATGGGACTTTCGTAGAAATCTTATAAAACACATTTTTTTTAAAGAAGCAATTAAAAACTTTTATTAACACAGTTTTTTTAATATTATTTTACTAGAAGAAATAATGTTGACTATATTAAATGAAATTGTTTTCGTAACATAATGTTGTATTTTCCTTTTAAAGAGTCATTTTATATAAGTTTTGAACATAATAAATAGAAATTTAATCTAAAGATCTTTGTTTAAAACGTCAGGCGTACGAGACGGCTTAAGTCTTTCAGTGTATCTAGACAAATGTTTGCACCGCTCTCAGCCACGTCTACAATCACATATTTCGTATATTAAATTCGTGCCCGTTAAGTTGTTTGTATAAAATTTTCGTATAAGCTAATGTGTATCATACAGTGGATAAATTTAAAAGCATCTTACCAAATAAATCTGGAAAGCTGGTTTGGACAAAATTAAGATTTTCATTAATATCTTTTGATTTTAAAAGGAAATCAAATTTTAAATCAAACAATGCACCGTAAAGCGCCAAGTCCGATTAAAGCAAACAACCGCCTGCTTCTGGCGGAAATTTAAAATTTTAATTTAGCTCGTTGTCATGTAAGTAGAAATGTAATAATTGGATTGATCTGAATATATATACATATATATATATACGCACGCACATATTTATGTGTATCTATCTATCTGTTTATGTAATATCGCATCAACTATTTAATTATAATTTGTTAATGTGAATTTAGTTTAAGGCAGGATCGAATACATAGTGTATTTATTAATACTAAAAAGCTTTTACAACGTATCGTTTAATATTATATATATACTATTTTGAATAACACAATTTAGATTAATATTTACAACATCACCAAAATAAAGTATTCTAAAATTTATGCTAAGTATGAGTATTTCGGATATTATACGAAATAATAAGATTGATTTTTATCAAAGTTTTTCTGGCATGTCTCTAATTATTTAGGTCGTAATTAAAACAATTTATTTAAATGTTATCTATAACAAATTAAAAAATAGTTTAAATGGTTCGTAATAAGTTTATTGTAAAACCGAGAATAAATAAATAAAAATAAAGAATGATCAGAGATGGTGCTGTAATCAACTTTGATACCGTTTAATCAATTTACATGAGAATAGTAGATGAGTATTACAAACATACAAAAACAAAACAAATATACAAGATATGACGTCAAGGTTTTTGTTAGTGAAAAATAATATACTATTCTATAATTCAATACTTGAGACTACATCTGATAACGGAGTACCATCAAAGAATGAGAAGAAAGTTTAAATTAAAGTTCACAGAAGTCCAATCTAAACAAATTATATTCTCATTAACCATTCTATGTATTGAGTAGACTCTATTTACCAATCGAATGAAACTGTTAACTGTATGAATTCTTTTTCTCTTCTTAGTATTGGTTCTGTATCCATTTATATGTATACTTTTATCTAGGAGGGGTAAATTTGTCATATGTAACATTGTTCACTCAAAGGCGTAACTTGCGCAATGATAAATAACTTAAACGGGTGCTCGCAATTAATTTACCAGAGTTTGCAACTAATCTTACAACCGAAAACAATTAACTCTGCAACTCTCTGGTGACGGTGGTTATCTATGTGCATAGGTATATGTTAGATAGACTAAATAGTTTCGTTAGTTAGGACAAAACATAATATTTACTTTATGTCTTTAAAATTTTTGAAAAAACGTTTGTTTTTTCATCGAAAATATATCGTATTTGTTATATCTCCTTAGCTTCTATTTCATCCGGTTAAAATGATGTTCCGTTTTGTTAGAAGGATGATGTAGTTAGTGAAATTACTAGGGTAACCAGATCCAACATTTTGTATCTGAAGGCGACGAGTACAATGTGGTGAAGTAACATACTGACAAGCACTACATTTTAGAAGCGCATAATTACTTTCACGACGAATTCTAGCTTGTATTAAACTTTTCTTTGGTAAATCTATATATCTATATCTAATAAATATTAGAATTTACTGAAATGTTGAAAGTATATAGAAACGAAGCTCCGGGCAAAATGAGTTTATTGTGCCGAAGAAGTAAACAAATTCCAAAAAAATCAATATAAACCCAACGAAGAAGCTTCGTTAGAAATTATCCGTATTATTCGAATTTTCCAATAAACGTTGGAGTTTTAGGGACTCTGTATTTGGGAAAGTTTATATGGGTGGGTATTTTTGGATATAGATTACGTTATGACTATACAAACGTGACTTGGATTTTAAGTACATTAATGATATGAAGAAAATTTGGAATGTTAGGAGGATATTCAGACGACCACAATTTTGTTCTGGATAATTTCCTAAATACTTGGAGGGTTTTCTATACTCACGGATATAGTTGTAATACGTAACATAGGATAATTTTAGATAAATATAACCTGTAATTCTCCTCGAAAATTGTTGAATACGTAAGAAACTTAAGACATATATTAACATAAAATTATTGAAAAAAGCATTTAACTGGTTACCTAGTATTAACAAGATCCTTGCATGGCATTAGAGTCAGGAGTGGCGGAATTTAAATCATAATAAGGTTTTTAACGAATCTGCTAAGATAGCAACTTCTACTATCTTCTCCACTGGTACGTTGTTGTATTTATTTCATTGTTATTATGTTTCTGTTGCCGAAGACCGTCTATGTAGGTACCACCGCAGCTCCTATTGCAGCCGACAAACAATACTGTGCATATATTATTGTATTTCGGTTTGAAAGGCGTTGTAAGCTAGTGAAATTACTGGGGTAACAAGACTTAACATCTTATGTCTGGAGACGTTGAGTGTAATGTCGTGCTGGGTACACAATCTTAACAATCACCACGTTGTTATGGGTTGGCGTATTCCTTACCATCAAGTAAACGCCTTGCTTCTCTCATCGAAAGAAAAAGTTAATCAACATATTATTTTCTTTTCCTCAATGTAAGTGTTAAACTATACATATGAAATTCAGATTGTGTTAGTCCTATGACTTAGTATTTATCAGCATGACGTATTTTTTAGGAACTTAAATTTGTACTACACAATAGTCATAATTTAGTAATAGTGCCAAATAAATAGAAGCAAAATCGAAGAGTTTGGATATGAATCGTGAAATCAAAATGCAGTAACGTTAGTGACCTATTTGTCTCCAGATTGCAGCGAGTTCACACACGTACAAAGTTTGTGTGATAAAATACTTCTAGAACATGAGTCTACATATCTAAAAAGAGTTATGTCTTGAATAATTTACTATTACTGCTGCATTTCATGTTATATCTAAGAAGTAAGTTCGGAAATTTTATTAACTTTTTACTCAGTAAAACTCCGGAATTAAATTTCAAATCGCAGGACATAAAGTACAATTAAAACGGTAGTCGTACACAAATTTTCCTTAACTTTTGTGATTTTAATAGATTCTCTGATTCAAGTTCGAAGTTATTTGTTAGTAGAGTTTGGTAGTAAAGTCTTTTTCGAGCTGTCTGCATACTTACTATCTGCCGCTGCAGTTCCGATTATCATAGTCGTGAGAGCCAGAGATTCTAGACAAATATGCTTTCCGAACCTTTATCCTTATTGCCACTTGATATCCGTCGTCCATTATTTGTTTTTCGGTAATAGAGACCTAACACACTTCCATTTTTTACTTCTAAATTGATGATTACTTTTTTAATAAAGAACATAAAAATTCAGAATGTTTTTGATAATTGACACAAAATACAATTTTTAAATCAATTCAAGATTAATTAGTAGTCGTGAAGATACCTGAATAATGGCATTTAAAATTTAACGACCGACGCTCAAGAAGTTGGATGGAATTTATTACCGCTTAGTCGTTATATATCGCATTCAATTTTATTTCTATTGATATCCGATATCGTAAAGATTCGTTGAGAATTGTGTAACTGGACGTATTACCGAAGTTTATTTTTATGGGTTAAATAAAGCGTTATGTGGTGTAGTTAAAGCTTTATTTGGATAGACATAAATTCACTAGTCATATTTGTCGCTACTTATAATAAAAATATTTAAAGAAACAAATATTTATTTGGATATATCCATTAATAATATTAGGGGGTGTAAGGGGTCCTACACAACCACTTACGGGACCCACGCCAGCCTCACCTGCTCGTGGTGCACCCTACCAATTAACAAACGAGGCTCTGGCTCCTCACCAACCCGTATTGGGCCAGCGTGGTGGGAGACGGCTTAAATTTCCCATTATTAGAGGCGTCAATCGGCTGTTGATGATAAATAATATTAACAAAAATTAGAAGAGTAAATTACCTAAAATATTTACTTAGGTTTTGATGTTTAACATAAAAGTAGTGTTAAAGGGTTGAAGAGCTGTAGCTTGTAAATTTACTAGGGAAACGAGATTTAGTATGTGATATCTCATGGCGACTAATACAATGTGTTGACGTGTAAGTATATCAAGTAAACTTACATTGTCATAAGCAGATATATCACTTACCATCTGGTGAACTCACTACTCGACTCTTCGCACAGTGAACTATAATACATGAATTATATTTAAATCATACAATAAACGTACTTTACTATGGGAAAGCCGAAGATAAGCCAAGTGAAAGTTTCTCAATGAAATGGACGGATCATGGAAAGGCTGCGGTAGGCACTGCTAAGCATGAACGTACCTGATTAATGATCAGCAGCTTTGGCTGCGAGTAACGTTTGCCCAATCGACCAGACCTTGATCATGTCACCAAAAAAAAAAAAACAATTAGAAGAAACGTGCTTTACTTTTAATATACGTTCTGTTATATAACAGAATCACTGTTGTAATCAAACGCATGTCGTGTCACGTTGTGTAACAAACTCTCAACCGAAATACACCGGTTTCAGTAATTACGCGATATGCGTGCGTTAATTAATGTTATTTATTAGTTACCATGTTATTATCCTCGGATTGTTACTGAATTGTTTATTCTACGTAACCCCTGTTCAACAATACATATATAAACAGACAACTTGAAACGATTGAATTAAGCAATTGGGAGGGCTTATAACTAATCCTTAGAGCGTGTTGTTTAAACCGCGAAACAGTACGTGGATTAAAAGGAAAAAGCTTCAATGATTTAATTTAGATATTTTTATTTATAATATGAAGCTATGTGACATGCAGTATGTTTATCTGGTATTAAGAGATCCTGTCCAACAGCAATGTAGCACAGGATAAGATGTATACACGACTACTAACAAGAACTACATCAATAACTTGTTTCTAATCAAGTTATTAACATTAAGTATAACTGATAAAAATAACATTGTAGACAATATGTAGCTCTGAACTATAACAGTGAAATGATGTCAGATAAAAATATTCCTTACGGGATTTGATTTATGATTTACCAATATAGATTAGCAGTTCCATGTAGTTAAAGAGATTTGATATGCAAATCTAAAGGCCAAACTCAAGTGGCAGAGAGGCACTTTAAGAAGAAGGAGATAACCTGAATTTAATGACATGACTTCAGTTTCACTTGATTTATAATATAACAGCGTAATAATAAACCCTACTAACATCTAAACTCCGCCACAAGTGCTAGCAGACAAAAACTAGAACCAAATCTTTCCTGTAGGAAAGTTTTCTAACATTAATACTTTTACTATTTTAAGTACGTTTGATTTATTATCAATTACACCGGAGTTATATTTAAATTTAATTTAATTATTACAACCTTACTATATAGGTAAAGAATAAGTAACACTAAGTAAAACAAAAATCTTGTAATGCTTTCAAAGTACATTTCAAGGAGTACGTTAAAAAATAATAACTTAGTATAATGAGTTTACAGAACTTGTTAAGATAAATACGTAATTTACAAAATCGATATAATAAAGTAGCATGAATAGTTTAACAGTTTTATAACGAAGCCATTGTGTTATTCGTTAAAAAAATAATGATGGTCTTAAGATGTTAAAATTCTCATTATTTCTTAAAGTCCGTCGACCGAAATTTTTTAAAAATTCTTTGAAAATAACGAAGCTAGTATAAAGAGGTTCCGTTTTATAGGCCATCTTGTTATCTTAAACTAGACAGTCAACACAGACGTCGCCGATTTAGAAATAAAATATATTTTCACGAGACTTACGACGTATGTGAGTTTCTTTGTGTATAAAATATATACTAATAGAAAAATCATTAAAATGCTTATGGTCCGATGTCTGCTTTTGTATTTTCTCTTATAAGGTCTACTTTGTATACTTTCAAAGATTATCGATTTAGTTTTCCTTCTTTTCTTTGTAATTGGTCATACAATATTAAATTTGAGTATTTGGCACCCAAGGGTAAGTGTTTGTTACCTCTTCTACTGTTACTAAATAAGGTGCAAAGTTTATAAAACAAAGATTTCATATGTAAACTATAAAACCTATCGGTGTTATGATGTTACGACTTAATGTATTGTTTATTGTAATCTGCCTAAACATCCTTAATATTGTTATTGCTATGTCACTAATTTTGTTACGCAGTTATATGTAAATCTATCTCTGATGTCTATCTATGATAATGAATACTAATTATTCATTCAGTTCACGAGGGAGGAAATTTTAATCCACTTTTGTTAATATTTATTTATACTAAAACATGTCTAGACTGCGGTCGTGTACGTGCTTTACTGAAATGTTAGACCTTTTGAATTATAAA
>DWLS01002817.1:0-17153 GCA_018246255.1 Pachliopta kotzebuea | reverse complement strand
AGAAAGATAATGCTGAGTGAAAGGTAGATTGGGAAAGTTGAAAGAAATAAATAAAGAAACACAAAGACCCTTACCCATAACACGAAGGGGAACGAGATTTTCAAAAAAAAAAAAAAACCTTATAATGTAAATCTGCTGGCATACCATCATTACAGTGTTACTACTTTCAATATATAAGAATTGGATTATTCTAGGCGAGTATGCTTCACCATGCTAGGCATTAAGACCTACACCTTGTGAGATTGAGGTCAAGTGTTAGCCCAATATAGATAAGAGAAATGTAACAAAAATAACCCTGTTAAGAGGACATTACGAAACATTACATCACGTCCACATTGCGTTAATAGTTTTCGCCTGCACATCGTTATGACCGGACTCAAAACTTCAATGGATTTAACCATTCTTTGCATGATTTTTTTTATGTATGTTACCGGAAATGTATGTAATCCGTCATTATATACAAATCCTAGGAAATGTGTACAATCCGATACTATTTACTAAATGTATAAATTTCCTCGGAATTGTATATAATTCCAATATCGTATTAGGAAATGTATAAAGTAAATGTTTTCTGTAATAAAAACACGTTGTTAATGTATATAATAATAATATGTCCATATTATCTTACTAATTAAAACTTCTAAAATCAACTATCTATTAACTTTTGACATATCACAAAATCAACTTATATTTATTTATTCTTATAAAATCAATTGATTTTAGGAATTACATACATTTACTAAGAATTGTATATAATGACGGATTACATATATTTCCGTTAACATATACAACAGAATGACAAGTTCAAATCCTAGTAGTTAACAGTGATGTTATTTTTTTTTACAACTGTGTTTCGTTTTATGCCATGGGGTTGTAAAAAGTTGCCAGCAGCAAGAAATGTAAAGTACACTGGTTTTATCCGCATTATTAAATGTTATAATGGAAATTTCCATCATCATGCAAAGAAGGGTTAATTCAGCTTGTATTTTCGCTTTGTGGATTATAAACAATAGTTTTACTGATTTTTTTAGTATTACTTTTGGATTATAAAAAAGTACTCCCAATGAGTTCTCAGAGGTCGTGCGCATGCGCAATGGCCTTGTACTGATGAGTTACAAAGTCATTAGTATGCCACCTCAGCGGCGTTATCACAATATATCATCGATTGTTAAAGGAAGTAAATTGTTTATGCTTTGTAACTTTCCGTACATAATTCTTTTCAGTAATTAATTATGTATGGTATATAAAAAGTTCAGTAAATTACAGTACACGTTTACAATTTTATTTTATTATAATGCTTGTTTGCAAGCAGTAAAGACAATAGATTTAATATCTACTAGTAATTTTAACATTGCTAACGAAATGATCAAATGAAAATAATAATAATTTTCATGTTACTAAAAATAATGAAACATTGTTTATAGTTTTTATAGTTGGTCTCTGTTGCCAGAGACTGGTTTGGGTACAAACGACCGGAGTTATTTATTTATTTTATTTTTCAAGGACAACTTATGGCTATTATATCTAACATCAATTTGTAACATTAAACAAAGTCAAAAGCCATTTACAAGTTATCACCGATAGATAGTACATATTTAAAAAAATAGACCACAAACAATGAACATTCACTAAAGACAAACAAACAAACAAAAATCATTAAAACATGAAAGCAACCAAACAAAAATTAAAATTGAGTTTCCGTTTTTGTCGCCAAATGTTAATGTGAAAACCTTTTTGGGTTACGCTTTGAAGGCTGCTGTATACTGGAGAAATTAGTGGGAAAACGAGATGTAGCACCTATTGAGGCGACGAGTGCATCGTGGTGCTGTGTACATCATCTTAACCAGCGCTACATTATAGGCAGGGGTATCATTTACCCCCTTTGCTCGTCTCGTAGGATTAAAAAAAATGTTACTATTTCTCATGTATTACACAGATTATACTACTCGAAAAACGTTCTAACAACTCTACAAACCATAAATTAATAAAGTATAAATAGAAAAAAAAAATGTAAACACTTAAACACACTAGAGTATACTCTGATTAATTGACCTTCAAAAAGTATTTAATTTGAATCAATTTTCAATAAATGATTTTGACTATGGGTTAAAAGTCTCATTCACTTATACAGATTATACCGTGCTGTTAACAACATGATAAGCAAGCTCGACGCGGCGCTGGTCGAGCTCGAGGACAAAGAGAAAGCTCTGAAAACGACACTGGAGCAAACTAAGACCGAACCGCAGAAGGCCAAGGAACAGCTAATCCAAATCGACGAACTTATGCATTCCATAAAGAGTCTCCAGAAAGTACCGGACGAGGCAAAACTCAAACTCATCCAAGACGTACTGGGTAGATTAGATGACGATTTTGACGGCCAGTTGAAAATTGACGATGTTCTGAAGGTAATAATAGTCTTTACTTATGATTCGGATTTCAGGAGTGGATTCATAAACCATCTTTATTTTTATCACCTTAGTGAGCAAGCATAAAATACTAGTTTAATGAAATAATTATAATGATAATAATAGAAGTATTTGGTAAATAGGAGAGGTAATGCTATTGTTTGGAACACCTTCTGTACCCATAAGAAGAACTTGAGTTTAAAACATTTAAATAGGTAGATTCTAAGTAAATTTAAACGGATTACTTAGTTTATAATTCTGGTTGAAGAGATATACAATTCATAGAGACGTGGTTTTGATTCCCATTCCGCTTCATTAATTATATTATTTGGTTCAGCCTAAACGAAAACTGCTTGTTCTAAGAACAACAAGTTTAGCAGGCCTCGTCTTCTCTCATGAGATTCCTAGTTCCTGAGTGAGAACTTTAAGTAGCCAATTTGGATCAACTTATTATGTATATGTTTAGACGAATAGATGAGGTGTATTTAATTTTTTTGAGAAAATATCTTTCTGTTTTAGATGTTGGAAATCATAGGCAACGAGAACGTCAACCTATCAGAGAAACAGATTAACGAGCTTATCGAGTTGCTTGACAAAGAGGAGATACTGGAGGTGGAGAGTAAGATCCAGAAGGCGATAGATAAAGCAGCTGCAGCCGCTAAGGAGCAGGACAAGTCAAATGAATCGGAGGGCAAGGTAAGTCCGTCGATATTAGAGAGAATAAGGTTCCTGATTTGATTCCGATGCCATATGAAGAATTTGGTTGATGGTAGGGTTTTTACTCGCCTCGGTAACTACATACCCTGGTATTTTATTTTACCTTTATAACAAATTTAACACTAGATTTACCAACTGTTTAACTATACATATTTCTACCTAAACCTAATACATTTGTTATGAATATATATAAAATAATATAAAGTTCATAAAATTATTTTTTTAGTCAAAGTTACAAAAGTCATGATATCATTACAGAAAGAAAATATTTCATGATTAAATAATTTCAAATTGAACTTGCAAGACCAGTCAATTTGACTGGTTTGGTAAATCTAGTGTTAAAGTGTTTCGGTCCTCAGCATATGAGAACCGAAATATTCTAAGAGAGTATTCTGCTACAGCGTCATATCTTCTAAGATATGGTGTAATTGATGTTAAGTGCTAAATCATTGTATATTGTATCTCAAAGAGATTTTATAGCTCTTGTTGACATAATATTATACCTCCTAGGACTGAATCCAGTTTTTTTTAGTATTACTGTTTTTTAAAAATTTGATTTGCTAAATTTCAGAGTCTATTTGACATAATTCGCGAAGCGCAAAAGCGGCGGGAAATGAAAAAGGCGGTCGAGAAGTTCGGCGAGCAGAGACCGATGCCCAAGAGCGAAGACATCGTCACGAAATCACCAGAGGAGAGCAGTAAACGACCGCAGAGCCATTGATTCATGTGATCCACATGTGTAAATACAGTCTGACTAAAGCTGTAGTTATAAATCGCTCTCATCCATAGAAATAACGTTTCGAAGTTCATAAAAGGACTGTGCCCGTAACTTTAAAAGAGTGTGAGAGTGATTGCACTTGAAAAAGTAATTATATATTTCAACATCTGTATTGCGTATACTTTTCTTTCAGGGTTTTTATTTCTTATGGATATATCCTATACACCATTTACATTAAAACGATTCACACGACAGTATTCTCTTCTTTTACATTAAAGTCAACCAATGACAAAAATCATTTGGATGTAATGAATAGATTTAATCATTGAGGGCGGGTTTATTAATGTTAGTTTGTTACGTGGTTGAATTTAATTTACGCTTCCCTGCTAGTTTGCATCGCAAATTAGGAGCATAGGGGTCTATGCTTTATTGGGAATATGCCGTATCATATTAACCATTCAAACTATTTAACTTTGAAACAGATAAAACTTATCACTTTGTGGTAAAATACATATTGATACAGTCCAATAACAAATATTTATGGTGGTGTTGTAATAATCGAAATATAAAAAGAAAATCTTTTAAATATTTCACACAGCATTTGTATTTCATCAAGTTATTTGTATTAATTATAAAAGCAGTAGGTATATTCCTAATGTTCTGTTTGGATGTGGCATTAGATTATTCTGGACTTAGGCAATTTGTGGATTAGTTCACGGCGAGGACGGTAATGCATTAATGAATGTTACCTTATGACAATAAGACATTTTTAACTGTATGTAATATTAATCAAATCACTTAAATAAATATGTAAATAATACTTTCCATTTTCGTACAAATTTGTATAACTCTTATGTTCTTAACATGTAAATGGTTTGTTTTTTTATTGTTTCGGAGGTTTAACGTTGTTTTTTTTTTTGCATTTCTGTGATCACTTTAGTTACGGGTGAATGGTTTGTGGACTAGCTTACAGTTAAAAATTAGCCCAGCAGCAAAGTCATTAGGACTTCAAAACATGTTTCGATTCGGTATTATTAATCCTTAACAATGTTATATTGACAAATAGTATTATTGAACATCATAAATACTGTCATTTTATGTAAAACTTAACTGGCGAATTCTTTATAACCGGTGTTACTGTTTTCTTTAATATTTAATTTTATATGTATACAATAAGAAATATTTATCTTCTAGGAAGCTTTCTACTTACTTATTGTCTTATTTTCTTCAATTAACGCAACGTATCACTTAGGTTTAAAACTTTTTTTTACTTTAATAATAATGTTAACGTGTAAAAAGCGGCTACATCTAAAAAGAAAATATAGTGTAAACATTCAGTTATGAAAAATATATCTAAATAATTTTATCCATATTAACGGCAACACATTCTTTAAAAAATAGTGCTGTTATTTTAAAGTTAAATCGAGACAAATTACACAGTTAGATTCAAACTATTTTGAAATATAATACCGGTCCTATAAGTAATTAGCCGGTTAGGTTTAATACCTCTTATTACCAAACTTTTGAAATATTTATACTGTAAACACTTATAAAGTTCTCTTAGATTATTTGTATGATATAGAAAATAAAGTTTGCATTAAATGCATGAGAAATTATTTATTTTTATTTCAAACCGTGTCAGTTATGTGTGTTATATATTTGTTAATGTCAGGTCTGAAGGTAATATGGAATATATCTTGTAAATTAATAAATTCAATATGGAAATAAAAACTAGCTTTTAGATGTGCTGAAGAGTTAAAAGTTTATGAGAATAAAAATGTCATAAGATTAACATTATTTGGTGTTTTATTTCAATAGAAATTAATAGGACCGATGAAAACATGCAGACACCTAACAGCTAAGTGATATCCACCAATCAGTCTTTATTCATTGCGATGCAAAAATGGCTTTGACCCTGCATATTAGGGAAGGGCCAGAGTAACAACAGTAAAGGGACTGTTTATGTGCTAAGACAATAATAATCTGCTGCGTAAAATCTTTTATATATATAGACTGCCGACATCTTCGACTACACTTCAATGAATAAACTACAAAATATTCATTGCCAGGGTGAAGAATTTTTTATTATAAATAATTTCTATTATTTGTTATTAAGCTAAAAGGTTTACAAAACGCAATCATCTTGTCATAATTTATAACAGATTTCGGTTTGTATATATTATACAGTCTCATGTTATCTATCGTAGAATTACTACTTTTTTTAAAGTAACTTATAAAACATAATATTTTACAACCAATAGAAGCAAGTACATGTGAAGTTTACATGAACATTTTACTTTACAGTTATAAATAAAAAAAAAATATTTAAAAGTTATTAAATACTACAGAACTTGGTAAACATTAAATCAATAAGTCATCAGCAATTACTAATGAAGAGATTCCCTTTTATTTGACTAATACAAGACATGCTATTGTTGATGAAATTATCAATTTTTTTATCATTAACTACGTTAAGCGCTACAATATCATGAACGTGCGTTTCATTTATCATCTTGTCATCGATTGGTCGTTTTGAAGAATGAGAAAAAAGTTTTAAAGCTTAATTTAACAAATTTTTCGTGTTCTTATAAAAAATTAAAAAGGACGCGGTTTTATCTGGCGCGAAATTTTAACATGCATCCGGTTTGAAAATATTTGTAATTGGTCATTGAAGTTGTTTGGTACCCAATGGTTATTTAGACACACATTTCGTCCAATCACAAACATTGAACGATGTAATCACGAAATCACGGGCTCAGTGGCGGCCATCTTTGATAAATTTGAAAATCGAACGAACGCGATTGGCCGCCGAAGAGACGTCATTTCAATCTTTTACGGCGTTGCGCAAATAATAATTTTTAACTCTCACTCATTGCGGCTGCCATGTTTTTTTTCATGTGAGGTGTGTGTGTATAGATTTATCATGATAATTTCCACACATAAACTATTACAGGTGAGTTTACAACATATCCTTTATGTTATTGATATATCACGCGGAAGTACATCCATGTATCGTTAGTGAAAGTGTATCATGTAATAATGTGTCATTCTTGTGAAATTGCATCGTTTGGTGTGCATTTCTCAAGTTTGTATTGTTATAACGCAAAACGGCATGAATGAGTAATGAGTCCAAAGTGTATTTTAGTACTTTATCTCGTTGAAATATCTTTTGTGTTAAGTATGAGGCAGTGTTGGGTTCTGTGTGTAACCCTCTAGCGAGTGACGTTTATTTGGCGCCATCGACCCATTTAGCGCGGCGGGGCGGGTGTGAGTTTCCATGAAATTCTTTGTGCCCTTGCAAGTCATAGTGTACTGTGCAGCAAAACAACACGTGATAGCATTATAAATAAATAAATTTCACTTTACAGAAATAAGGGGTGCACGAAGTGCTTCACATTCGTCGTAAACTAGTGACAATGCGATTGCATACAATCAACTAAACTTGACGATCGCTGCCTTATAAACGACTGGAAATTAGCAAAGAATAGGCCAAAGAAATTAATAATGTATTATTAGTACGGACGCATCCCGAAGGATCGATAAATCACACGGCCCACGGCAAATGAAAAATGGATACACGATTAATTAACATGATGTCGATGTTTGGTAACGTTAGATATTATAGCGGGCAGGATGCGTAAGCATAAAAGAGGGAGCCAGGCGTACGCCTGCTGGCCTGCCACGTCGAGAGAACTGCACCATACTCCGTGTTTCAACATCTGATACCCGCGCTCCAAGAACAGGTAAATTGGGTTTCTGTAACGCCCGCAAAAATTATCAGAAATTCTTCTGCAGCATTGAACCAAAGTATTTTATTTATTTCTGTTTTCACTCATTAAAAATTGTACATCTTGTTTTTAATTCTCGCATGCAGAAGAGTTTCATGTATACATTAATCTTATTTTTATATATCAGAGGCAACAGTTTGTATCTATTATACACAAGGATTACCTGATTAGAAATATTTTAGGATGATTGTATTTCAATATAGAAAACAATGAGTAAATCAATACTGCTTTCTCTAGGTAACCTTAACATTGTTTTTGTTTAGTCATGTCAGAAAATATAATGCACCATAGTATTTTATTGTTATCAAACAATAGGAAGACAAAAGCATATGACTAGTAGAATTGTAATCAATTTACTGGTTTAGTAAATGATATGAGCAAACACCATATTCAACTTACGGAGTAAATGACAAAACTTGTTTGTTTACCAAAGAACTGATAATGAACATTAGTGGTGTATGAACATTAATGAATTGCAAAACAATTAAATAATTATAATGAAGTTAATTAGTAATGGTAGTTGATACTAATAGAATGTTTTGTCCCTTATCAAGAGGATATGCAGTGCTCAGTTATTCTGGAAAGTGACCATAACAGTGGAAATGTTAAAATGAAGACTGTAGACAATCTAAAGAACCCTTATGGAAAGGTCGGTCTTACATAAATTTTAAACGCACTGTAAAATAATTTTCATATATACGAATATATATTTTAAATTTTATTTGTGCAGTGCCATGTGAATAAATTATAACAGTAATTTGTTGCCTAAAAATGCTGCATTTCTGTTATTTGCTGGCTCCCCTATATTCTGCTGCACAGTTTATGCCTAACTCTTTTTTGTCCTATTGTTTCAACCTGCATTATTTACATGTTCATATTGATTATTTTGCATTGTGTTATTATTTTATAATTTTAGTTTATAGTACCCTTGTATATTATAAAACAATATAATTTATGTGCCACATATCTATCTGTATTTATATTAAATTTTTCATTATCTTCTTTGTAGTAGTCAGTTGATAAGTGTTTATTAACTTAGTTCCATAATTAATTTTCTTAATCTCAACGCTCTCACAATGTTTTCTTTTCTTTCAGGAAACGAATCTGGACAACATTGTCGACCAGCTGTGTACACGACTACAGGACATCAAAGATAAAGAAGGTGCTGCAATAGTAGGTATGCCCACAAGTTCCTTAGAACAAAGTGAAGCAGTACGAAGATATTACGCTGCTTTTCCGGCTCTTAAAAAAGGTCAGGAGTCTCCATTGCAGTATTACTTGCCACCGCCTGCGTGGTGTCGTAAACCAACTGTCGACGCAAACGTCAAGATGCAAAGTGAACTCGCAATTTCTAAAGATTGGAATTCGAAAAATAAAAGGTACTCATCGGGAAAAGAGCGTCGTAACTCCTACCACGGGCAAAAGAAGAATAATAAAAAACGTTGGAACAGTTACAGCAAGTCATTTGAAAATAAGGAAAGCCTCCCTGAGTGGGTGACGCACGAAGGTGTTTGGGACATGGAAGCTCAAGATCCAGTTAAAGAGTTCATAAGAGCTATTGCTTTGGATGAGGGTTATGGTACTTGCGAAAATACTGTCACTGATGAAATTAAAGGGATTACAGAGGTAAAACTGCGAATGAAAGAAAACATGGTGCCAGACTGGGATGACAACTTGGATTTAGATGCAGCATGGGTTATAACTGAAGATCTAAACCCTAGAGTGCGATCACCTATGGAGGAAGAGCTGTATGCAAAATTCGAAGCAAAGTTTGACCGAAGTATTGAAGCATTATGGTCAAAAGATCAGAATACACCTGACGATGAATATCAAGATCTGCCCATCGATTTTCAAGATTTGCTGTCATCGCCCTCCGACCATCTTTTCGCCAACCCGTCTGCTGAGAAGTGTAGTTTGATTTCTCTGACAGAGAGTATCTGGTCGACTGATGCTGCTGTTAATCCCTTTGCTCGCCCTGACTCTCCTTCAAAAATAGCGGATGCTCTCCACGATCGTTTCAAACCATTAAACTTGAGCGACAATGTAGATCCCTTGCCACAAAACGAGCTAGATTCCTTCACTTTGTACGACAGCGAGGAGCTGTACGACGCATTATCCACAGTTGCGCAAACGATTCGTTCCTACACTACAATTAACCATAGCCGGATTCGCAGTGGTTTTGTGGAAGTTCCACCTCGAAAACGCAATCGCGAGGCTAAAGTACCTGTCGTTGCGCCACCGATCGAAGAACGGCCGCGGTCTCCGTCGCTCGATCGCGAAGACCTGCTCACTTCCTCTCGCACCCATTTCCGGCCGATTCGCCGCGAATCCGAGTTAGCCGTAACGCGCTATGCTGATGGTGACACGTTCGACATACGTGGAGACCTCGATATCGTCGAGCAGCGGCGCAGCGAATCCGGTGTCCTGTACATTGGCGACTCGCTCGAACCCTATCTCGAATATCGGTCGAAAAGCATCAACTACGGCCGCTTGAACCTAACAGCGGCGCAGTGGTGTCCCGATCTGGACGACACCGGATTCCGATTGCGTTTTCCGTTGCGGCAGAACGACGCTTCCGCTCAGACCGAGCGGTCCGACGCGTGGGGGGCGTGCGAGGAGTGCGGCCGCGCCGCTAAGAAGATGCGCGGCGCGATGCACAGCATCTGGAGCGAGGAGAGCGCTTGCGAGTGCGTGGTGCACGCGGAACCTTCGGTAGCGCCGAAACGCGACGAGCTTTCGCGCGAGTGGGAGGAGCTGCTGGCGGACATCAGTGCCGCGCACGCGCAGTACGCGAGCGCGTCGGACCCCGCCGACGAGGCGCTCGTGAGCGCGGACCGGAAGCGCAGGCACAGCGCGGCGCTGCGCTGCGCGGGCGCCTGCTCGCACCCGCACGCGCGCTTCCTGCACTGCTGCGCGGCGGCGTTGGATCGTCCGCTCACGCGCTGACCGCTTGCGAGCGCGCGGTACGTCTGCGACCTTCACCGCGGCCCGTGCGCACCGCCTCACCCGTACAACGCCGACTCGGCTGATTTTCGGTTCAATGAAATGTTCTTTACTGGAAAATGAGTATCGTTACCATCAGTTGCCAGTCCATAAGTTATATATATTAACTTAAATCGAAAATGCGCCGAGGATCAACTGCAGACTTGAGTTCAAATTTTTTTTCATTAACTATTAATTATTTTATATTGCCTGATTTAAAAAAAAAAATAATGGACAGATTCAATATTAAATTAAAAAGTATTTTTTATTTTCTTCAAAGCAAAAATATTTTGAAACATGCATTGATAGGTAAATGAACTCATGGTTATATTTTTGTCCTACATGTATCCGGGTGGTGCTGGTGCGTACGGGCTTCGGAGTGCGCTTATACGCGTATTAGCTACTGACAAATTTTATTTGTTATTGTATAGCCTTTATTATTATTTTTACTATACCTTTTTATTAAGATCCTGTTATAATCAGTTCGACAAGTTTCAATAAGAAATTAACAAAATGTTTATTTTTACTTTGACTACAACAGTATGGTTTGTCAGTAGCATCGTAAATATCTAAGGTATCTGGGGTCTTACACAGACTTTTATAATAAGCATCCCTGTGGCTTTAATGTTATCATTTTAGTGGCCGGCCACTTTAATACTATATGTAGTGGTATTTTTGCTGTACAGTAACACCATGTCGGAGGAACAATGTCCGTTTTTAAAAATGTTTATAATTCGCGAAATATCATCTAAATATAGTGTAAAGGTGGCCGTTACCAGTAATCGCCTTAGCCGCAATTGTATCTTTGTATATATGTAGTAGCTCTATCCAGTTTTTCAGAGATAAAAATAAAAATCCCTCGGATAAGTCTGAAGAGGACCGAGGTGGCTACATAAAAAAAAATACGCTCGAAACGACTGCCCTTGCGTATCCCTCGTTAATGTGGTGGGAGGGTAGTTAGCAATAATCGTAGGGTAAATTAGAGCCCTCTATCAGAGTCCTTCTATGTTGCGGTCAGTAAAGTGACCTAGGAATGTGTTAACAAATTTAGATGTACGAGGGCATAACTAATTTAGTTATCATTTCCTTTGTAGCGATTTTATATTGAATGTAATGTATAGTAAATGTTTGATGGAATGCTTCCGCTCGAGATCGCTACTACCGCCGATGTTTTGGTTTAATTTTCTCCCGTCCTTTTTTTGGTTTTTCTATGCCTTTGAAGATATCAACTTAATATAGATGAATAATATTTACATTGTTAACTTTTATGAATTGTTTAATTGGCGGTCATTTTGTGTTTTAAATTAATTGTTACATGTGAAAATTCGTTATCTGGATGTTTCATTAAATTCACAGAGCGGTAGCATTTCATAGCGAGCACAAGGACGATTATAATATAATTCTTACAATAACATCGTCCGGAGTTGTTTAAAAAGTAATTTGTTAATATAAAGCGAATGATCAGGTGTTTATAATTTTTTTTTGTTAATATTTTTTTTTTCGTTTACGTTTTTCTTGGCGAACTAAATTTAATTCAAAATTTTATGTAGTAGGCGGGGTAAAAAATGTATTTTTTTTTTGTTTGTGTATAAATAAAAATCGAATATCGTGCGCTGCGATATTGGTATTGGGCGTATGGAAGCGGAGGCCTTGTATGGCGCAGTTTTTTTTGGCAAGTCCTCAACTGATGCATTGCCTGGGTAAGTTGTTGAGTGGACTTGATGGGGGTAGTGCGGCGTGTACCGTGAACAGCGGACGTCGCTTCACAGCGCTTCCTAGGTCCTATAACTATTGTTGGTATTCGTTATTTGGAAGGCGGAAGGTTTGTTTTAAAGGTTTGTCCGATATGTCTTAAGTTTTATTCGCGGTGGTTTTATTGAATGGCCGGTGTATGTGAAAGTAGGACGGTGGTAGGACGCACTACAGTGCTGAAGTGTAAAGTTTGCGGAGCTGGACTATGTTAGACGGGGGCGCAGCGCCCCCTGGTGTGTTCATGAGGGTACGCGTCGCGGACTAACGGTAGGTGGAGCCTGCCACTGTTCAACACTAGCGGCGCGGAAGGTTCCAGTTCCTCGGATTGTTATGGAAACCTCTGGTTTGTTTTTGGTTCGGCGCGTGACGGAGTGTTAAACAGTGGCGGTCGTTAAAATTGTAATATAACTTACAACTCCATATGTGGATGGGTAACTGTTCATGTAGGCGTAACTGTTATTATAGTTTATGTAATGCATAAGAAGTGTATATGTTATATTTTATACTTTATTTTTGTAGGAGCTTGCCGTTTCGCTACATTCGAGCGTCTCGCCATACAAAGTTACAATGCTACTGATTATTAAAAGGAGAGTAACACTGATAACTTTGTATTGGAGCTCCGTTAAAATATTTATGTATTTCATTTAATGCCTTTCCTCTAGTTACATTTTCACACGAAACTGCAATCTTTTGCTATTTTGTGTCGTGTTTTATATGAATCTATGTATTTATGTATTTTCTGTAGTGTGGGTATACTTCTTTTTGTAATTTAAAATAATTAAAAAAAAAAGCTACAAAAAAAGATCATTGCGAAATTTTCATCGGAAAACGCTATTATATTATAATATATATTTACTGTAATATTGAACCACTGTATGATAATTTTAAATTTTTTCAATGTATCATTCTATTACTTTCGTTTCATAGTTTCGGAGTCTGAAAGGGTTTTGTGAATATAAAGTGTAATGCGCTGTAAGGTGCATTGTTTCAGAAATATTTAACTTAGTCCTGAAACATTAATAACGTTTGTATGGTTGGGTAATTTTTTTTTTAAACTGGTTCAACTAATTAATCATCTCATTTACTCATTTCATGTAATCTATTTGATTTCATCGCAATTTTAATTACTATTTTTGTTGTATCGTCATATGTTCATTTATAGTACTTATTCCATTAACGATATTCGCTAAAGAGTACCTCGATAAAAAAAAATATAGAAAATCTACAAAAAAAAATTAATGTTAGTGTCAAGTTCGCATATAATATTATGTTTGATTAGCGAATAATCTAATGTAATGTGCCTATGCCCTTGATCGCCGTAAGGTCCGGACCATCTGCGGGCGTTGTTGCCCCTAGGGGGCAACCAGCGGGTCTGCAACGGCATCAGAATTGGGGGGGCCTTAACACAGTGCCATTGCAGACCTGGTCAGTTTAAGCGGTTCAGCGTCAACAGCTACGTCGGTGCATCGTCGCCTTGCGCTTTCTGTTCGCTGGAATCACTTGCACGAAATTCTGTTAATCTTAGCGACGATCTATATCAAGCGAAGGCTAAACAGAAATCTGTGCAAGGTATTTAAAAAAAGCGTTTGCCCCCCCTTAACAACAGAATCTATTGAGCCACAGCACCCATTTAGAGGCTCATTAATTATATTAATGTATTGGTATTTCGAAACTTTGCATAATGTATTCACCCTATCAGAATGTCACATTGCGTTTCACAGGAAGTATTGAGATGAGAGAGCAACGTTTCCCTCCTAATTTTATTGACACGTCGCTATTCAGGCACACGATTAAAAAAAAAAATTAAAAATCCAAAAAAAAAAAATTAATGTAGCAATTTCAAAAGTGGCTCCTGTATTGAACGCTCTCCGCTCAAGAGACAAGTGGGGTTGTAACCGATAGCCACAACCCTGGCCTTGGTTACAAGCATATTTGTTACATTTCATATCAAATTATATAATTTCTAATTACTTTCTTAAAGGACCGTAAATTCATTAGAAATAAATTATATTATACGCCGGAGTAGGAGCAGTGTTGAGGGATTTCATGTTTCCGGTTTGGTGCTGAAGATAAATAAATTGGTTTCCCACAAAGCCCAGTAGATTTCAAAATGTTCACATCTGTTTACACCGCAGCCCTGTTTTGCTAAATGTTTAAAAAAAATTATATGAATCAATACTTTTTTCAGTAATTTAGTGTAGTCAAAAAAAAATGTAATTTCTCTAATTTTTTCACCGGATCCCATTTAAAGGTTGTTATCCCTGAAAATAGTTACCATTTTCGTTGCGTTAGTTTGTGCTCACTACTCTGGTTCTTGCCACTTGTGGGAAGAGAATAAAAAAAAAATTATAAAACACCCAACACTGAGTTTTATTTTTATTAACATTCTATTTTTTTTTACTTAAATAAACATCCTTACTCTGCCCACTATTGGAACTCATGTCCGCATAAAGGAAATGATTATTACTACGGTCAAGTATGAATTGGTTGATGTCTCGGCAACAAAAGCTGTATTGAAACAATCTGGTATCTTCACTATGTTTTCCTTCACTGGGATACTTGAGGTCAATTGGAATCGAACCTGCGACTGTTTGAGATGCACTATGAGCTACTACAGCGTGCGATTACATATATAAATATACAAAAAAAAAAGATTTTTTGAATTAAATGCTACAAAATAGTGGGCGAAGTCGCACTGAAACTTTAAACTCGGGCGCGCTCAACTGTCCTTGTCTCGCTCACGGCGCAGAGCGAGAGGGTGTTATACAAAAACGTCAGTTTACACTTTCATCCATTGAAATGCACGCGGCGCTTCGTCGGGAGCGAGACACGCCGGTTAGTACAACGGCAGTGATCCGTCCGCTCTAATCTTTAACAATAATAAATCGATATAAACTAATAATATATAAATTTTAACGTGTTATGTGTTAAAAACATTAAAAGTGAATTATTTGAACTGTTTGTGCGACATATAAATCATTCTGGTCACATTTCGAGGTGAGCTTTATTTACTTTTCTAGCTTATAGATAACGTAAGTTTACGGACAAGAGACTTGACGTATTTTGAAAATGTTTAATATATCCATCAATTAGAATTATGATTTTTGCTGTGATTAAAAAAAGTCTATTTTGTTTAACATTCAAAATTAAATTTAATATTTTATCGCAGTTAACAGTACAATTTATGTCAATTATCTTATAACTGTTTTCTTCGGCCGTGGGACGTAAGGGTACCGGTAGGAACGTACCAGTAACTTCCGGCGCTTTAGGTACTAGAAAAAATAACGTATGTACGCACGCTTGCATTTATGTTCAAATGGGGAGTTCTTTTAATAGTGTAGTTTAGCTGATGGTAGGTCTTCATTTCCGGAAAAGGCCAGGTAGGTACCAGCACAGCTATTTCTGTTATAGCTAGTGAAACCTGAGGCTGAACATCTCAATGGAATAAGCATATCCAGGCGTCTCATCATCAGGTAATATCCTGTTCGTCGCTTCATTAAATAAAAGTAAATTGTGTACATGCCGAACTTTATTTATATTTTAATCAAAGTAGTATTTCTTTACAATATTAATAGGGCAGTATTTAAAAAATTAATGAAAATGCATATGCAAAGAGGTTCGCGTTAATATTACAAAAGCTGTCTGTTTGACGAAAAACTTACAAAAATGCTAAATATTAGTGTTAAAGAATAGCGGTTTGCAAAATGTTCAGGTAAATAACTGTACATCTAAGAAATTCGTAGTATTGTTTGGAGAGACAGAGCTCTCATATGTTGCTTCAGTAGATGATGAGAATTTCGTTTTCTGGGTCAAACATTACGTCGATTGAAAACCGAACCTGGTTTTTATTTATAAAACTTTAGAAATTTATTAGGGGTTCACATGTATCAATAAATCGTTGCTTTTTTAACTACAAATACTTTCTTTTTATTAAAAGTAATGTCATGGCTTAGTAGATAAGTGATTTGCTTGTATTCAAATTAATTTGTTTTAATTTACAGTAACGTATAATTAATAATTGAAAATTTACAGATTCAAAACTGATCGTTTCCTATTCATACATTCGCGAGGTTAGATTTCATTCGCTTCCACTTAAAACATACGCTTTGTATTAGAAACCTCTTAATCATAGATTAAAAAAAAAACAAAGGATTATTATCCTGCTTTTAAGTTATAAAGAATTGGTATTTAAAAATATTGCTAGTTTTTTCTTTGACTCGTTTTTTATAAAAGTTCACAGTTCTCATTTACCCATATATTAATCGTTGATAAAGATACTTGAATGTTTTCTGTTGTATCCAAGGACTAAGGTGTATTGCTTCGTTCCCAGTAAACGGCCCTAAATATTCATAACATTACTGCAACCAGTTTTTAGACGCTGTCTGTATGATACAAAGTGGAAAACGTTAAATGGGACTGTAACAGTATAATTAAAGTTATACGTTGGTAATAACACAGACAGAAAAATATTGTTTCAGAATACAAAATAGGCATGATATTTATTATGTTTAAGAAATTAAATGTAGCAAGTGAATAAATATATTTTGTATTTTAAGCAATAATACTTACATTTCGAGTTGTAGTGTCTGTCAGTCGATGCGGGGGTAAATCTTACGTAGCCTGTCACACGTGTTAGCCAAGGCCGAACCTAGTTTGGAGCCTCTATTGAAACGAGTTCTGGCCACACTTTGTTCAAATATAACGTTCTGGGAGTCTATTATTACAATACAAATACAATACAAATATACTTTATTGTGCACTATCACAGAGTTACAAAAAAAGAAAGTACAT
>DWLS01002816.1:0-17155 GCA_018246255.1 Pachliopta kotzebuea | reverse complement strand
AAAAAAAAAATTAATCTACGTCCTATTTTCTAATATTGTTTTCTCTTATGATATTCTCCAGGAGTGTATGGATGTTACGAATGTGACGCAATAGAATAGCGCTGTAGTGTTGCTGACAATGTGACAGATATTTGCTATTGACATCGGTCTTAATACAGAAAAAAGTTCCTTGTGTTATTCGTAAGTAACCAGGAATTTATCAAAAATAAACTATTAATAAGTTATAGTAGAAAAAAAACTCAATTTCGGCTTATTATTACCTTGACAGGTAAATACTTGAGGTCAGATGCTATCGCCTATTTCTGTCATCAGATATACAAATATTAATAAGATACTGTTTGAAAAACGTAGATAACTTTTTAAATTACCGGGATGACAAAGTTTCATAAACTTATGATGATAAGCATATTGTGATGCAGTGTGTATCATCCTAACGCGACGTTGGTAGGCCTATCCCATTTCATTAGATGAATCTCGTGCTTATGAAAAATTCTTAGGTAATTTGGTAAATAGATTTAATTTTGCTATCCTCAAATTGACTTAAGATTTAAATAAAAATCCAGAGAAGTTCGTTTCCAATTATTCGATTGTTATTGAAAGTTAAGTAACTGTTAAAGTGGGACAAGTTCCCGAATTTCCCTAATCTGATGCCCATAGCAACGTTTACATTAACAAGTTTTCAATGGGCCACTCTCGTCTTTTGTCTTATATCGTCTTAGATTGTATGCCGAATTCAACTTGAATTCGAACTTGACTAAGATTATCTTTCAACTTAGTTAAGTAGACTGAGTTATAGTGACTGTTTTATAAAATTATATTAAAGAAAATCAAGAGTCTGTTACAGGAAAATTTAATTAAAGTAAGTTTGGCACCAAAATTTGAAAAGGAATGAAGAAATGAATACATATTAATTATTCAACCAACAATGAGTTCATAGATTCTTTTAAATTTGTATATAAATAATTCTAATGTAAACTTATTTTATATTAATAAGGTGCTTTCTTTATATTTTTACAGAATAATGTAGAAAGTTCATATGAAATTTAAAAAAACATTTCAAATTCAAATTCTTCTTTATAAAGCTTCTAGTAATATTAAGTAATTTACATATAACAATTTATTATATTACCTTTTTTTTTAATTAGTAACTAATTGCTATAGTAATCACAATACGAAATATGATTTTTTATGTTTATTTTGTTCAATCATGAGAGAGAACATCGTTTTTGATTGTTATTTTCCTAATAAAGAATATTAGGAAAGGAAACAAAGAATATGTTGAGTACAAAAATAAAAAAACAATTTAGAAGGTCGAAGTAAATTAAATTACAATCATAATAAATAAATGTAGACACTTTCAGAAGAAGTTTGAATAGCGTTAAAATGTTTTGGGGAAATGTTGTTTTGAACTTAGACAAATGTAACGTCTTATTATCTTAGATCGTTTTCAACGTCCACATTAATTTTGCAATTGAAGAAAAACGTTCGTGTACAAAAAAATATTGCCTTTATTTGTTGTTGTCTTAAAAAATAACCACGAAGCAAATGTAATGAGTTTTTTGATGAAAATAAATTTAGCTTGACCCTTTCAGTAACATGATATGTTTTGTAAGGGGTCTATTAGAATAAAAAAATATAGGAGACGGATTTTTATCACAAATGTTTCAGAAAACAAAAAAATTATACTAGACATACTTATATTTATGATTTGGACAATGCTATTGTTAAACATATGTATTTAATTTTTTTTGCGAAATTTAAAATAAGTAAGGATTAATTTTTTTATTAAGATTAAACTCTTACACAATAGCACTTAAAAAGATTTTGCTTATACTTTCATGGAAAAATCTGAATAAAATGACTTTAGTAAAAGTTTTTTTGTTAGCAGCGTACGTAAATATTTTTGCGTTCTACGAGGGGCAACTTTTGCCGCTACGGAGGAAACTCACCTGAAAAGCGGTGATGTGTCGTAGCGGGGAACTGTCACTGGTGTGAAAGGCTTGTTGCGTGTCGTGTTCACGATATGATCGCGCGCATTTAATAACAAAGTTTTGAAGCATGCAAGCCTTATAAAGGTGTGGGCCCCGCCTACTCCCCGCCCCGGGGCGGTCCGGCCGGCACTTAGTCGCCGCTTACTTAACTTGACACCACAAGTTACCCTTAAACTTTACACAAGTTTACTTAATTCTCATCATATAGAAATGAAATGTGATATATAACAGAACAGGAAAAATTATCAGACTTTTCTTCTCTTGGAAAATTCTGATAATTCCTAGTATCTCTTCTGATACGCATCGAGCTGTTAGAAAAAAGAAATAAATAAAATATAGCCATAGAAGAGGATGAATTTTTTTTTAGTTTAATAGCTAAAATGTCACGATTATAGTTTTTAAATAATATGACTATAACTGTCAATTATTATTAAAAAGAATTTCTAAATTTTCGTAGAAAAAGAATATGTTTAGTTGAGGTCTAGTTTCCTTAAATAAATTATGGTGGACAGTGCCCGTTATCCTTGGGAAGTAACACGAGGATAAAATGAAATTGGTGTCTCTTTTTCTTCGTGAAAATAATATTACATTGTTGTAACTTAAAAAATTGTGATTTCATATTATAATAATGTTTGTACAAGTCATTTGAAGTCATTATTTTTCCTTATGCTTTTTATGTACATTTCTCAAAGTAATTTTGGCACAAATTTTTCAATATAAGTGCTATAATTTTTAGTCATTATTTAATAGATTATTTGCTTCCATTCAACACTTACCATCAAATTTAATCTTTAGACAAATACAATTGATATTAAAATATTTAAAGATGTCAACCGTTTAAGAAAATTTTTTTTGCAAAAATATTATTTTGTTTCATTGTATAGTCTCATATGTATACAAATCATAGTCGTTTGGCTATTGTGAATATACATAAAAATATTTAAAGTTATTTTTAATAAACGAGCACTACATACTTTCTTATCCCCAATGTAGTCACATCGTCATAAAAAAATTTATGATTGTCATTTCGCTGACAAAATTAAACTAACAAAGAAAAAACAGCGGTTTTCGTTCTGCGAGCTTTAATTAAAGATAACTCAGAATTTTTTAAAGGCAATATTAACTTTATATCTTGAAAAAATTGTCAGAAACTTAGTTATTTCAGTAAGTTAAAAGGTCTCAATGCGTTGTATTCAAAACTTGGTGTGTTAAATGTACAGCTTTTACAAGATCTAATTAGATTAGCGTGAGCTATTAAAGCAAAATAACTTAATTTGAAAATATGAACTATTACACCAAGTTTAACAAAAATGTTACCTGCAAATATTCACCAAGTTTTGTGTTATTTTCTTAGACTTTAAAAGGTACAGATTTTTTATTTAAAATATTAAACATGTGTGTGATACACTTATAATAAATAAGTTATAAAAAGGTGGTAAACAAGAATAGCCAATAAGTATGTCAATGATATCATTATAAGGTAAAATAATATTTTGTTCATATCAATTATTATAACATTTCATTAAGTATCTATATTTTTTAAAATAAACTCTTTCAATTCTTCAAAGTTTGTTTTCCCTGGTCCTCTGTAACATATCTTATAGCTTTTTTAATTCATATCATTACACTATCAACGTTTGAAATTATTTGATCTTGATCCTTTACAGGCTGTACTAAATTCATGATCATGATCCATTCAGTATAAACTGTTCTTTACAGAACATTTGATGTTTAATTTTTAAAAAGACACTTATTGTAAAAATTTGTTAGTAACCTTATGTTTCAACAAATCGTGTACATCGTGTAAAAAACAGGAAAAGAATAGATTTTTTTCTCTACGACAAAACAAGAACAATTGAAATAGCTACATAGAAATAGAATAAAGATTTCTTTTCAATAAAAGCACTCATTTCCCAGCGGAGTTCTCGCATTACCTAATCGTAATCGTAATAGATATTTTGGGGGAATGAAACAAGCTTCACGCGGAATTCTACCAAATTTATAAAACCTGATACAACAGAATATTTTTATTGTTTTAACAGGGCAAAAAATCTAATTATTTTCTACAAGATTAATATTTATCATACACATAATCAAATAATTTTTTTTTGTCTGGTGTACACACACAAACAACTAATAAACATATACACATACACAAATTAACAATCATTGCACGATAATCTGTAAGTAGTTTCTATTCCCAATTACAATGAAATATAATTAAATTTGTGTCATAATATTATAATGTACAAAAAGATTTAAATCCACCAGTAAAATATTTAACTCTGCAATGTGTTAACAAAAAATATTCAGAATACTTTGATTCAACATCGCGCAATACGTTTTACGATTCGATACAATGTTTAAAATAATGTAGTTATAAAATTGACTTGCTTTTTAAAATAATTTAAAAACCAAATTTATTAGTGATAATCAACTATATCCTCGGTTATAATAAAGCGGCTTTAGGCAATCTCCACAATTCACTTAACACATTAAAACATAAGATGTTACATCTCGTTACCTAAATAATTTAATTAGTAACAGCGGTATTCAAAGTGAAACCTAATAACGACACACTACCATTTTACAATGAAAATAAAAATTGCTCCTTAAGCGTGGCTATAAAAGGCTAACATTGGATATGTATACTTATATCATAAGTCAGTAATTTTTAATTATAAATTATTGATGTTAAGTTTCTTCTATACAAATGCACGATTTATGTACTATTTATCAATATTGAATAACTTTTTTATTGTTATTCTATAGATAGAAGAGTAATTTAACTTCACATCACGCGTTGTAATTTAATTCCGTTCATCAATCACCGATCCACTTGATCAGATGTGTCCTAGCGGTAATTAAAAACACATTTTAAACATGTACTAGATATACATATATACATGAGATCAGACTGCGACAAACAAATCAGTTAAATGCAATGACGTTAAATATAATTGATGAAATAATACATAAAAACAAATGTGATCCAAAGAAGTCTCCACTAAAATAAAATCTTGATAAAATAGCAACTGAATTTTGAAGGTAACTGAAATCTTTTTGTCACTCATGTGTATTGCTCCTAGCCAACCCTCATGAAATCATTTGCTATAAATGAATTTCGAAAAAAAGTGAGATGGAGTGACGGTAAATAAGCAAAGTAAAGGTTGCAAATAAGCATTCTACCTTATAATATAAAACCAAAAAGCACCTAACTTATCGAAATTTACCGCTCTTGAAGAGCCCATGGAAAACCTGTTAAAAACTCGCATATTCTTCTGCGGAGTGAAGGCGCATTCATCTGTTAACTAAGATAAAAGCGAAAAACTTCGTGCTAACAACAGATAACATACTTTAATTTCAGAGCAATAGAGTTTAAAATAGATTCTACTAATTGAGAACATAATTTAATTATGATCAGTTCGAGAAGGAGGCGAACTTTATAAAACATTGTTTCAAAACATTTATTGAATATAAAGAATTAATAGACCATAATGTGTTAGATGACAATTTATTATAAGTATCTTTTCTACAGAATGTAATAAGTATAACTAAGCTTGTTACAGACCTCTTAAAATTAATATTATAATGCAGTAACTTATAAAAAATTTAATGCATGTACACAGTATATATTAGTATTGCTATAACGAGCTTCATCAGCTGATAGACGACTACTTCTCCGATGTATATCCACCGCCCTTCTAATGATGGACAGCCGAGATCGTAAAGGTCGCGCGAAACTTCTGGATACAGACAGTGCAGGACCAGTTAGTGTCTGGAAGTTATGAGAACATGAGAAAAAAAATCCGTTACTATTCTTCTCTTTCCCTTATCACAGTTTTGTAAAAAAATAAATATTTCAGCTAAACATTTGCAACAGGTCATTTCCGCCAAATGGTTCTTGATCGATCAAGGGCTCGCTTTCCCTAAAAGAAGGAAGAAAGGCAGCAGAATATTAAATGGACTTTTTATTAATATTTCGATAGTTCGACTTAGATTTAAATATAATAAATATTATAATAATAAGTATAATTATTTTTTTTAAAAAATTACATTTAATTTCTTAAACCCAGTAATTATATACAGATTGCATCCGACGTTTCCTTGTTCTCTTACAAGGATCGAGTTCAAATCTAAGCGCACTCAGTTGCCAAAGTAATAATTGAGTAACAAACAAATAATTAGTTTCCGATCGTGGTTATACCTTTGAGACTGTACGCGACGATCCTTCAAATATATCGATTTTGTGTTTCATTGAAAGTAGGAAACAGTTGTAAGTGTGCATTGCATACACCTGCATAACATACTGCAACGATATATCAATAAACAGTCTCCTTAATGTTCTCACTGCACGGAACCGAGAGGCTTCTTCCAAAAGGAGAGTATCAAGTTAAGTTGTTCAAACAAGTTGTTCCAACTTCTTGAAGCAGCTATTCAATTGGTTAGTGGGTGGATAAATGGCTTCAACTCTCCTTATGAGAGAAGGTTCTAAGTCAATAATAGTCGAAACAATAAGAGTGCGATTTATTTATGGTATTTTTGTCTCAATTATTACCAGTCCTTTAAATAGCCAGTCAGATGTTTATGATCTGTAATTGTCATTATGACCACAATTCAATTAAATTAAAATCGAAAATACACGTGTAAAGAAAATAGTTCTTTAAGTTATTACTTTATGGGTATGTGCTGTAAAGTAGATACTTTTCTAAATATTAGCAGTCTTTATGGTCCTAGTAGACAAAACTATCCAGTTTCAGTGCACAGGATTTTGATTTTAAAAATTAGTATACACGAAATATTATATTGAAAAAAAATTCTCTAATCATAATATTTAATAGAGAAATGTCTCATTTATCTGTATATTTCATAAAAAACAAAGTGCTATAATAAAAAATGTAGTAAAGCAAATCATAGCTAAGATGATAAAAAATAATCTAATGCATCCATTCCTTTACTTCTAAAGAATGATTTTTTTAAATTTTTATTTTTGCAAAAATATTCTTTTACTTCATAATTTTGTGTTTCAAAGTGTTTTTCATTTTCGCAGAAAATAATATGTATGAGTGATTTACACATTTTTCGTAAATTGTTAATCAGTAAATAACCTTAATGACGTATTATCTTTACATAAACAATAATTTCAGGAAAATCGATTCGTATATCGTATTTCTATTACCAAACTCTGCTTTGTTATTCATGAAAATAGGCTTACAGCAATTTGTCATCCGTTTAGAAGTGGTCGGGGTCAGGGCGGCCATAATAATTTTATCATTTTGTCCTAATCATTTTGTAATAACTTGCCTGTTTTGAAATACATAGGCCTAAAAGTTAAGGGTGCAAGAAGCAAAAACTTTTAGTATAAACTTTGTTAAAAGCTAATTTGTTTACGTTAGAAGTTTGAATGTTCATTTGATCGTTAAACGTATGTAATGATCTTTCGTAAATATAGTTTATTTGTGCGATAATTTATGGGACCCATTTTTAGATGCTAAAACCCGAATATTTCCGATCAAACTTCAATTCTCATGTTATAAATCTGCGAGAGCTTTGCTAAGGCTGCTTTGTCAACGTATAAGAATTGGAATATTCTTGACAATCACGCTTCTCGATTTTCGGCCTCGTTTTCACATATGACCCATTAACATAAAAAAAATGATGACCTTTGGCAATAATAATAAACATTTATTTCAGACATAAAATCCATATTGTTAGTACATGTGCTTATAGCTATGTTAGTAATTAATTAATTATACAATTTACAAATGCAATGTATCATCATATAGTATATTTATTTACAAATAGCTTTGAGATAGAACAGTGGCTTTTAATGGACTCTTCACAGCCACCTATAAAATTATGAGACGATTTCATGACTACCGCATTTTACGATTATAAAGATAAGTACGAAATACATTGCTGTTTATAATAGTGAAATATGATCTCATGAATAATATATAAAGATTCAACCTATTTTATATATTATAAGTTTAAATAAGCAGAGTGTTTAATATGTAAAAGAAGTTATAACGAAAAACATAGATTTTTATAACTAATATTTTTCAAATAATCGGTATCAAAAGTTTTAAGACTACATAACTAAAACGTAACTGAATAATTAATATATTTAAGATATATTAAAAATTCCGTTTTTATCCTTAGCAAGCAATGTAAGCTTCTCATTATGTTATATACTGTATTTAGCGGCGGATGGTTTTGCTCTTAGCGAAATCCCTTTTCGACATCAAATCATAACGAATGCGTCATCAATGTCTCGACACGGGATACTAATATCCCCGATAATGCTTCAGGTAATAAAATACTCATGTTTGTTTTGATGACTTGTTCTAATACGTACGTAACCTTGCTAAATAAATAACACATTTAACGCCAGGACTAATTAGAGTAATGATGGATCAAATTTTGTTAACATGTTGAAGTGATCGTAAAATGATACCATTACGGAATGACGCAAATCTGATATCAGATTTGTAATAAACTATGTTTAAACCCGTAAACTTCGCTCCTGTTTATATTTACTGTAAACCCACCTATAAATATTTGTATAGGTAACCTTAACCATAATCTCGCCTGTTTGACGGAACTGCATAGTAAATAATATATTTGTTAAATCAAATATATTCTTTACTCTCCTGTTTCACTTTTTAATAAATAATATTAGGTACATTAGACAAAAAGGTCTAGGCCTCAGTACATTGGCACCATTTGCCAATGTACTCGTGGTGTCAAAGAATTTCCTCCTACCAGCTAAAGACTGATCACACGAGAAGATCATTGAATGGCACCTGTCTATAGTATCAGTATATACATATTAAGACACCTCCTAGGTTTAAAAAGTATTGCGGTACTTCTGATTTTTTCTAAGAAGTATGAATATTATTTACAGGTAACGAATCGCCAGGCTCGTCAGGTGTAGTAACTTAAAGAAATGACGTGTTGTGTTTTAGTAATTTTAATTTAATTTTATACCTGAAGTTTTTGCTTGTGCTGAAATAATTCACGATATTAATCGAATCACGGACTCCATATATATTTGTATTTGAGTTCGTCTTGTCGTGCCTTTATTTTTATGTATGTAATATTGTTATATGTTGATATTTATGGTTGTTTGGCTCCGAGATAATATCGAAGCAGAGTCGATTAAAAACACGAGCCTTACAGCTAAGTGCGTTACGTCTTGCTATTAATAGGATAAGTGCAGTCAAGCTTGATACATACCTAGCGGGCAGTCGGCCACAGGGTGTCATCCGATTATTTTAGGTTGTAATCACGTTTATACACATACTGTGATATCAATAAATTATACCCAAAACCCTACAACCAATACAACAGAGCTTATATTTAAATCAATATACAATTATATATGAGGACTACAATGATAGTCGAACAATCTAGTCTAGGAATCTACTCTAATGTATCAATATATATTAGAGTAGGTTTTTCCTTTACGCCCTGTTAAATAACACAAAAAAACTTTAATAAGTAACGAAATATCTTACAAATACCTTTTTACTGGTTTATATTTAAAGACAGTCTATATTTATGACTACAAAAAAATAAAAGATCTCAGAGAAATATATTTTTTTTCAATGTAAACATTGATGGCTTGTAGAAATATCTTAAAACTTAAGTCAAACTATTTACATTTTAAGTAACAAATGTTCAACTTCGACAATATAAGTTTTTCTATACATACTACAGGGAGGGAGCTTATCTGAGGGATATAAATCATTAGTATACGTAGCTACAGTAAACGAAAGATGATTATTTTGGAAAGAGTAAGTCAATAGGACAATCTTATTTGCTAAACAAATAGATGAAATGTCTTTTTTTATATATGAGGTGTCAAATATTATACTATTCACCGATACAGTTGGTTCCTTACCGACGCCAGATTGACTACAAGTATATTGACATACTAAAATGTTTGCGCACTACGTTACTGCTTTTTGAGTACATTCTGTATAGTAAGATACTGATATGTTTGTTGAAATGTGATGGTTTTCTTGCAAACCATATTTATATTTAAGATTATTGTTAGATAAAAGAAAATGTACGTTGAAAGTTACCAGTAATGCTTCAGAAAAATAATTTTGATTCATAACTATGAGAATTGGTGTTATATTAATTTTAAGTTTCTGTAAAGCAAATTCCTCTATGCACGTAATCACACCGAACCCATTTTTGAAAAGATCTGTGATTATAACGAAGATCAATGTATTATTTGTTTCTGAAAATACACTTAAATAACTTCCTGTACGAGCATTCATTTAGCGACACCTATTCCTAACCATTACATAGGTCATTTGAGTTTGAACTTCTTTCCTTTCTGTACTTTATATGGACTTATCACAGGCCAAAACCTTTCATTCTTTTAATGTTTATCTAGCGTATGCCATTTTGTAATAGCCAAATATAGCATTGACACACTTTAAGGGATCTTTTTATTATCTAGTTAAATGTTATAACAACTTAAAGAAATCAGTTTGTAATTTAGGTCTCGCAAATAGTATTAAGAAAACAATACAACAAGAGCTTTTTATAAATCTCATAAAGTAA
The DNA here is from genome assembly GCA_018246255.1 of Pachliopta kotzebuea. Lineage (NCBI taxonomy): Eukaryota > Metazoa > Arthropoda > Insecta > Lepidoptera > Papilionidae > Pachliopta > Pachliopta kotzebuea. Next base: position 6,584 of record DWLS01002816.1, on the reverse strand, counting down.
TTTTAATGGTATCTAGAAAACCATTACATAATGTAATACATAAAATGAATTTTTACATTACATACTTTTTTTTTTACATACTTTTTTTACATACTTTACATGATGTTAAGTGAAATAAGGTCGTGGACGGTAGTGTCTTTGTCTAGAATAGCCTATGACGTGGCAGCTGCCTAAGCAGGTTTGAAAAACCCTGAATCGAACCAGAAACTTTTGAGTAAAACGCAGTTAACCTTTTAAAAGTTCAAAAAACTAAAGTGTAATTAAAACGTGTTTTCAGTTAACGGCTCGTTAAGGAATAATTATATAAACATGAAATATGAAAGGTTTCCATCCGGTCGTATTTCATACGTTAACGAAAGTTTGGTTAATTGATTGTTACGCTTTTAATGAGTTCTTAGAAACTGCTACAGTTTTCACCATTAACTTAGAAAATGTTATAAGTTATGCTAACAGCATGGATCCTTTATAAAATGCAATATGTATTTTGAATAGTTATGTAAATTATTTAACACAAAAGTCAAGATACGAAGTTTTGATTGTTTAACAGGAATTTACGTGAAATTATTCACGTAAAGATGTGACTTAAAACCACCTTTATGAATTTAATCGATGTAAGAAGGGAGAGTTTCAAGAAAATATCTACAATCGTCAATCCCTACTTGGCGGCTCTTTGAGTTGCATATATCGTAGTTACCTTACTTACAAACTAAGTTACCACCACAATCATAACATTTATTATTAAATATTTAACCCACAAACTAATCTTTTATCTTATCTATTGTAAATAACATTATTGTCCCAAAATGAAATATCTTTTTCCTTTCATCGATTGCTGTATGTGTATAATAGATTAATAACTTTTATTCAGATATAATCATATACGAAAAGAAGTTATTATTTATCTTTTCACGTATGAGTCCGTATTCATCTTTTATAAATATTAACGAGTAATTACATTCGTACTATTATTTCATACTTAATATTGATACTTGAATACGTATTTTCCATAAGACTAACTAAAAACAATATAACTGTATTCCACTTATCGCCGTTATGTTAGAATACTAAACAAATTTGCCTACAAGAACGAATAGTTTTTTGTTAAACATAAGTTTTATAAAATAAAGCAAAAGTTTTACAACATTACCGGATAAGTGCTTTGTTGCCAAACATTTTAAACTCTAAATCTACTTACTTGGGTAACGCAAGTTTTAAAAATGTTCTGTGTACTAAAATGTAACTGCAAGGACAATTCAACGACTGCTTTTTGAAAAGAATACTCGTGTAAACGAAATTTCAAAGTATCATACTAAAATTAGAAAAAAAATATTATTTACGTTTACTAATTAATATTTTCTCATAGCATAATTCAATAGTATGCACATGAAACATAAATTTTATTATTACATATTTTTTTTAAATGATTACGTGATGAAAGAAACTTAATATCCGAATCTTTTAAAAGTTTAACAAAAAAAATAATATCCCATTTAAACAAAAATTTTGTGAGTTATCTACGAAAAAGATCCTTATTAATTTCTAATATAAATAGCTGCCCCAGTTACCTAGTATCCGTTTATAATAGTGGAGGTTGACATGATGAAAAATTGATCGCGAAATATATGAGGGGTCCTCCTTATCCTGGTTATTTAGCCACTGACTTGTATGAATCCCCTGCGGAACATAAATTGTTCCTGGATTTTCATTTGAAATTCTTGTTAAACACATAATTAACAATAAAGCTCTTATAACGTCACAAATATTATCATAAGAAATAATACAAGTCGCAAAGAGCGTATCTCTTACCATTCTGTGAACGTCTTCTTTTTTTTTAAATAATTAAAGTGAATTGATAATTTGACATAGAGAACTAATACATTACATTACAAATTACTAGATAGTTATTATTATTTGTTTTTCTTTTAGTTATGTTTAATTTTAGTTTGATTGAATATCAAATAATCATATTATAGTTACAATAAGGAAAAGAAGCCGTGATTTTCTATATTTATACAAATATAAACACTGTATTAACTTTCAATAAAAATTACGATAAAGATATAATCAAAAAGAATACAAAGTGTCATATGCATAGAGCCTTTTAATAGTATAGGTTGGTTGGGAGTTAACTGTAAGAGTTTTACTGCAAATCCTAACGAGATTATTGGTTCTCGTATTCTCTAATCGTTCTAGTTGGCTTTGTACTGTTACATCCGCAGTTTATGCAAATGTTAGTTAGACTTTCCGTTTTCATTGTGACTCTAAACTTTTTACTCGAGCTATGCTGTTTTCTTTTAACTTAACCAGCAATTAACTATAAAGATAAAACAATTACAAAAAAGAACATTTAATAAACTAATGCAATTAATTATTAATTTGTTACAAGTATTTGTATTCTATTGTTATTTATATTATTTGTGAGAAAATATTTCGAAAAAATTTCTTAAACTTGCATGTAACAAACAATATGTAAAATTTGGACATTAACCATTTTCGTACAAGCGTGTTACAATCAAAGCCGGTTATAAAGATGTTTTATATTCTAACAATAAAACGGATACTTCGGATGATGGCTTACGTCTACAACGTAATGACTATGAGCGTTAAAATTTAGGAGACTCGTTTCACTTAATATTCGCTAGAGAATCGATTCTGTATCCGTCTAAAGGGTGTATTTGTATGTCAACGCTCAAGGGATTTTAGCAACGTGATTATCCATAAAGCGAATACATTATCTACACATGCTTTAAAACAACAGCTTATTGCAAAAAGGTTAAAATAATTTTACAGTAATATACATAATACTAATTTTAGTTACTAAATAAAATTGTAACATTATTTGTAAACAGTAAGCATATCTACTCATTCTGTAATGCAGTCAGAGATGTGACTTCTATTCATTTATGTATAGAAGCTTCTTTGTACGTTACGAAAAAAACATCTTTGCTTCTAATTGTAGAGATAGGAGAAAAAATAAATAATGCTTTAATGAATTTTAAATCAGCATGCATTGGGCCAGCTTGAATCGCTCCATTAATGGGAAAGGCCTCTGCCCAGTAGTGGACGTTTAGTTGGTTAATACAATAAGTATAATTTAATCAAAAAAACAATATTTTTTTTAGTTTTGAATGTCATTACCAAATTTACTGTCTGTACTAAGATGAGTGAGTTTAACATAGAAATAATAAATAAGACTTGGTGTTTTTTTTAACTGTTTATGCATACTTCGAAAAAATTCGTGACGACCTTTTACTATATTGAATTCTGTAATAGTTTTTATAGACTAAAGTGAGTAGAGTCGAGTCCGGCTTCCACCTATTGTTAAGTGATAACAATGTGGCACTACCTTGAATTACAAAAGAAATAAAAGTTTATGTCCTTTCTCCTTACATGTATTATCTTGTTGTACCTACGTATGTTTAATAACGAAAACAGAATTATTAAAAAAAATTGGTTGCTGTATAAGCTTCTTTTATAATGAATCCTGATAATTTAAACTTTTTATTTTATCTCAATTTCCTTATGTTTAATCGTTGTTACTTAGCACATTGGCTACAAATGCGGATGTGAGTTAAGCTTAATCAGATTTAGGTTTAAATTGATCCTTTTGTAATGTTATTTAATGTTTAACCTACTTCTCACAAAACTATGTAAGAGAATGGTCTCAAAAGTACCTACGTACATAAACTTTTGTTTTTTAATTATTAAAATAGGCTAGTATTCGGCCAAGTGGTGTTTAGTGGTGATGTGAGCCGCGGTGGTAGATTGCACCTATCTAGAAAAACCTTAATTACCCTTCCGTTGAAGACGTCGCATTTCAACGGGAAGACTCTCTCTCCCTTGCAAAATATTCCTTTTGTATTCTAAAATGTTCACTCTTTCTACTTTATAGCATATTATATTGAATGTAATTATGATTTACCATAATCTCTTAATGATCTCAATACATCAAATTATTGTAGTGGTACATTAAACACTAGTGTCTAGCAGCAGACGTGTAATAAGGGGTGATGATGACCAATTGTCAAGACACACTTGCCAGTGCACGGGTCCGTCGTTTTTGCATCGGTGAGGAAACCTTTTTTCTTTCTTGCTTTCTGTTGGAGAAATAGGGCTGCATGGTGATTATTTAAGCCATTGTCGTAAATTTCTTTTGATGTAGCAAACACTAAGCGCCAACACGTGAGAATGATAAGTATGTAAGTGTTCAATCGTTTCCTTTTCATGTCAGACCAGGGCAGAATAGCAGAAGTTGGCACTATATGCCAATGCTCTGAGCTTTGGACCTTTTTGTCTAATGACTTTATGTTATCTTAAATAATGTACATAGTTATAAGTTTTTCTTAGACAAATAAACGCTTTTTGTTTATTTTATTTATTACCTACAAAAACCTTGACAGTCGTCTTATGTTGAAGAAACCGTGGAATCTCCATTCAGAACAAAACCGCGATCACTCTAACGCTATTTATGCAAAGATAACCCATCCGGGGATATGAAAGTTAATAACGGCTTATCTTATTTTTTTGCCTCCGTTTAAAATAAATAAACAGGATATATAATAAAACAACTATTGTTTTTTTTATAAATTTTATGTCTTTTAAACAATAATTACACAAAGTTGACAAAAATAACATTAGTAGAAAATTAAATATATCGCTGCAATAAGCTAGAGTACAAAGGTTGCTTTATATCTAGTTGACACTGGGACATGAACTATTTAAAATAAAAGGTAAAATCTAAACAAATGTTTAATCTCCCATTACAATACTTTTAAAATGTAAACATAACCCGCTTGTTCCCACCGCTGGGACTGAAGGTCTGCTCTCAGAAGAGTCGATGCCATTTATCCACTATGCTCATAAAGTGTGGCTTGACAGACATTATTTGTCTAGAAAGCTTGTTAGTGAAATATGGTAGTTACCTTGTGATGTCTTCCTTCAACAGAAACTCAAGCTCAGCGGGTACGTACAACCGGTACGGCCTCTTTAGAAACTGGGCTTCACTATTAAATGTATCCGAAACGGCGACGAAAGTTAATGCTTAATATACGAGTAAAAGCGCGTCGCAAGCGCAGCTTATAAGGCACTATTTTCAGATGAACTATAATTTAATTTCTGTAACAGATGATTGTAATGTTAGGTCTCAAAATAATTAAGTCTACCAAAAAAAAAAACCTCAAATTAATAATTTCTTTTTCACGTTCCACTATATACTCTAATGTTTGTACTAGTACTAATTTCTAATATCATGTAAAACAATAAAATTAGGTAAGAATAGTATAGCCTTTTCGCTACCGGAATCACATACAAACGCATATGTGATGATGAGGACCAAAGAAATTATCTATAACCCAGTGTCACTCGTGTATCGATTTGTAAAATTTACAATTTCAGTTAGTACTTAATATATAATAAACCTGGTAGTGTTTCTACGGCTGGTATCGCTTCTACAGTTTCTTAGTGTTCCTTTGGAAATGTGAGAAGTCAAGTTACATCTCAAAAAGAACACAATGTGGCGCAATGTATCCTAACTACCGCCACATTGTTATGAGCGAGTATCATTGACAATCTGGTGAACGTCTCCCACGTCTCACAACTGGTATGATATTTAAATAGTAAAATGTATTGGTTTGGGTGCCGCTTTTCCACTGTCCGGTAGCGAAATAGTTAAACAATGTAATTTCTTACATGAGTATTAAACTTTTGAATAGAACAACTTCAGATTAAACTCTATAACGGCAATCAACGAGACAACGAACGGAATATGGAAACGGATAACGGAAGACTCGATCGATTGTAAACCATTACAAAACCTTGTAAAACATATAAATATATAATATAAATGCATATCTGTAGTAATCACAACTAGTTACTCGACCCGTACACACCTAAACCCTCGTTAATATTGTACATATCGAACAAAAGTAGAGATTAAAAGGTATGATACAAGTTAAAGAAACATTTAATATGTTTTCGATTCCATGTTTAACCGGCTTCATTGTAAAGTCCAATGGTTCTCATAGCGTCCATCAAAATGCCTTAATAAGCCACATTTAGTTTGTACGATATAAAGTGAAATTTTAAAAATATAGCGCACGGTTTATATATGGTCCGTTAAATAAGCCGTTCATCTCAACGAAAGCCTTCCGGATTCAAGTGGTGCAGATTTAGGTGATAAGCTATAGCTAACAATGCGGTGCGAGTGTCGAATATAAGTAGAAAGAAATCAACCAGCCATTGCGCTGGTGATATTCTTTCTACATCCTCATGTCAATGCTGTGCGCGCATGAGCCTCTCACATTGAGCGAGAAGGTATCTCTTCTGCAGCTCGTCGTAGAGGAATATCACTTTTCCCGAGCCTGTGGTGGGGAACATTCCGAGCACTTTCTTCTTGGCTGTGGGAATAAAGACGCCTTTGTTGACTGCCGTCGGGATCTCTGGTATTTCTGACCAGAGGTACGTCCACACGATCTGTTAGGAGAATTGATTAGTTATTTTTTAATCTGAAGAATCACTGTAGCAAGAAGTTCACACTATGATAAGTGATACATCCGTCCCTAACAATGTGGTTTTTTTTTTTTTTT
>DWLS01002815.1:0-17160 GCA_018246255.1 Pachliopta kotzebuea | reverse complement strand
CCTATTAATCGAGATAAATAATTATGTAAGCTGTTGTAATGTCTTCCGTTATATGACATTACTATAAAATAATTAATTTATCATAATGAATTATTATAATTCGTTCCAATAGCTTGGTACTCAACTAATATTTTCCAGTGTAAATAACATAGTTTTAGTACATATCCAAAAATATCACACAACACTGCTGTTAATAAAGTAACTGGAATCAAATTATGAAATTATTTTTGTCTCACAGTAGTGTATTTTTAGTACATTAGTTATAGAGGGAGATCACCAAAACGTAAAAGGATTTGCAAGAAGATTTGTACCTAAAAGAATTGGAAATTACTAACAAGCTTATGCGAGATTATTTAATAGAAACGAACTTGTAATAAAACCGAGAGTTAATACAAAAGAAGGAAACCGATGAAAGTTAACTAATCCGAAGTAGAAGGCGATTGGGTAACTAACGCTGAAAAAGATTAGATATAAATCCTAATTAAAATAAGTTTTATATTAATCCTAAAAAAAAATTCATTAAGAATGTAAGTACATCCAGAAAGTATACCTTAACCTCTTAACCCTTTACCACTTCGACTTTCATCTGGAAGTAGAGACATAGACATAGACCGACTTTGGTAATTTAACAAAAACTTTCAAAATGACATCAGGAAAGAAATACTAATGAAACATTAATTTTTATGTTCTAATCGATATACACTACATATGATAGATCGATGGAAAGTGATAAACATGTTAAAATTAGTTATAAATTCGTATCAAATATAGATCTATCTTTCAAATTGTTAGGTGTCTTGAAATAGGAAGCCTGAGGAAAAAAAGCAGCGACGCCTTTAAAACCAACCGATAAAAAGACCATAAAACGCCGTTTTTAGAAATAGTCTGATCTTTACAAAATAAACCAAATATCCGCCGACACTTGTTTATGTGAAGCGAAAAAGTTAAGATTATATTTTACTCTACGTAATGTTTACGGTTCTACTTTGCGATTGCCTTTTACTAACTCTGATACTTTCTTAATTGTAAAACACTTGCCAAATGTTTTGAAAAAATTCTTAAGCTTACGTAAAATTGAATTCCAATTTTCTTGTTCCGTTTTTGTCCAAAGTCAATTACTTAATATTGGCAAGTTTCTCACAAACTTACTTGGTGAAGTATATTCCTTATACACTTGTATTTTAAATATGTAGTATTTGTCCTATTTATCATACAGTTTATTAATTGAAAATAGTTATTCTCTTACTAACATGGTGCTCCTACAATTGATGTAGTAAAAACAACTTATTAAGAATAAAAATAACTTATTAAGTATATAGTATACTTATCTCGATATTCTTCACTACGGCAAAAAAGAATATATAGTAACAAAAAGGAAATAGGTACATTAAGTATTGAAATATATGAACTACGTTTACTCTTCTCTATAATGCGCTAATACTTAATCAGATTCACGTAATGTTAGTGACAATGAGATAGTGGATAATGAAGAACGTGATCTCATATTTTATCAGACGGAATACAGTAATATCGTCGTTATCGCAGCACTTTTGCAATATAAAGAAAGTAACTATACAGCGAGGATAGAAAAAACCACCGTACAGACTCCATATTATATTTATCCGGAATCAAACCAAGGACCACGGTGATACAAGGAAAGAGCTTAAGCTCAGAGATAGATAAATGTATGTCACTATCATATAGACAACTTCAAACAAATTCAACTTCAAAATCTACTTATATAAATGTTTACGTGGTATTCACTGGATGTTTTCCATCTAAGAGGTTAACTTTGCTTCTGAAAAGAAAACTTTAACGTCTCGATTTACCTAAAAAATATACGTGAAGAAGCGATGAAACTAAGATAAATATAACTGAAACCATTTAATATGTATAAGGGCTTTCTAATATAAAGATTTGTGAAGCGAAAATTCTGAATGAGCAATAAATCTGGGCGAATTTTCTTTTCAGCGCACAAAGATGGAAAACTTTCTTAATTTCATCATTTGTTGCCGAGTGCTAACAGAATTAGAATTTGCGGATGAAACATGGATCTCTTAATTCTTCGCTAAATTTTAAACTACTGCGAATACCTTTATATAAAACATTTTATTCATTTTCCAGTTTTTGAAGTCATGTCCGTTATTTTTTCTACATTTGTAATATATATATATATACTTTCGTATGATGTATTAGCTTCTCTAACAATACTTAACGTACGAGATATAACATTCTTCCTTTTATTCTCTGCCCAATCCTATCTCTTGATTATAATAAAGTTTTAAAATCTTTATACATTTAAACCTATTTTGTAAAACATTTTATATTTACTTAGAAATTTTAATAAATGATCAATAATTTAGTATCCTTGAATAATTCTTACAGAAGTTCAAAATCACTACTTCAAAAGTAGATACAAAGCAATTTGAGTAATAGATAAATATTTTTTTTAAAGCCTTCAATGTATATTATATATGAATCCTATATGAAGATGTAATTTTATGTTTGTTTAGTTTTCATGAAGGAATGATTTGTTTTTGTTGCAAAAACTACGAAGATCAACATTATAAAGGAATCAAAATTTGGCGGTCATATTAATAAGATTATTCCAGTATCGTACTGATATTATCAGATCATTTTTGTCTTTCCACGAACATATTTCCCGGATATTGAAGGAGTTCATCCGTAATAATATCATGTACCTAAATTCAATCATAGAATCTTTAGGAATATTTACACTTGAGGCACTAATATAGCGACGAATAATAATCAGGTCAGGAGTCAAAACGACTGAGTTGGGCAAAGGATTCGATCTGCATGAACTATGACTAGGTGGAAGCCCCAAGTAAAAACACTAAATAAAAGATTGAGAAATGTAGAAGATAATAAAATAATAAGAAAATTTACTAGTTTAAGTTATGTACAAGAATAGGATTCACAAAGAGTTATAATCTAATTAGTATTACACAATTTCTGACAAATAATTTCCGGTCTTTACTTTCTTCTTGTCAGAGAAGATGCTGTGACCGAATAGTAGAAATGTTAGAAGTGTGATATTGTTTAATACGTCTGTTCAAACTTTGTATTCTCTCTATATTTATTCATTACTCGCATAATAATTTTTTTTGGTAAAAAATACTAGTATGTAGTTTTAAGAAAAAGTTACCTAAGAACCTTACATAACATAAGATTAAGTACAATTAACGTAAGTACAAAAAGAAACGTAACGACGTAGCGATTGATCGATGAGCCGCACAAATGTTTGAAACAATACCACTTTTATACTACAAAATTTTGACTTATTGTAATAAGGATAAAAAAAAAACTTCTTTCGAAAAATTATTAAAACCTACATCATTATATGGTTTTGTCCGTTCCTATAACATTTCTCAAGATATGGAAACAATGGCGAGATATATCTTTCGTACATAATGACATGGTTTCTCATGTAGGTGAAAAAATTGTTTTACATTCGTTTATTTTAATGATATACATGTATAAAGTGAATAGAAGCAGAAGTATATTAAAAATGTTAATATTACGGATACTGTATCAATTTTATGAAGACCGTCAAAAACGGACCAAACGTAATTTCCATTTTTAGATTAGTTCAAATCTCCAGTGACTTCTGGTTCGTATTATAGCGAATATGCTTTTCGAAAGAGACGATCTTAAAGAGATTAATAAAATAACTTATGCTAATTAATAATACAGTAAATTTTAAAATGTCGTTTTGTCTGAATTGTCTTGAGAGAAAATTTTATTAATTTCTTTTGGGAGGAAACGACAAGATGAGCATAGAGTTCACCCGATTGTAAGTGATACGTTTGCCCATAACAATGTGGCACTGGTTAAGAAGGTATATATAACACTACATTGCGATCATCGCCTTGAGTTCTTCATTGCAAGTAATATCTTTCAGACCTTCCAAGCGCAAATCTTTAAATGAAACAATAGCTTGTGTTGAAATACTATTCATACAATGATATAACTATTTACGTACTATATTATGAATCTAAACACATTTAGACTCTAACACTAACAAAGCATACTATGTCAGCGATACATATATACAGATAAGAACAATACAGTAGACCTTAAAATTATCTCTAGTCTAGTTAAAACTGTATCTGAAATCATTCAAAATATACTGTTATCAATCATGCTATAAAACATGAAATAATGCGAATAAAACAAGAAAGACTTAGTATCTAAAATAATATCTTCACACGAAATTGTTAGTAACCGTTCGTTCTTAACTTGTAGGTCTTACAAAGTTACTTACATTGTATAATTCTTATAAAGCGTAAAACAAACGATAATGATGATATAAATATATATAAACGTAAATATCACCGTAAGCACTGTACATCTGTCAAGTCCAATAAGTCGTAAAGAGAGAAACGTATTAAGAAAATTTACTTTGGAATAACAAATAAAATTTTTTGGTCTCAAAGTTTTAATTTACGTATTTTAATTTTTGAGTAAACTAATTACCTGAATGTTATTGATGATGAATTAATTGTATATCTGAAATATGTAATTTTGTACAAAAGATAATGCGTACTTAATTATAAGAACATAAAACGATAATGATTCATACTATTTATAACTAAAAAATGCGAAAAATTTAAATTGTACTTTTCTATTTGCTGTATTAAAAAAAAATAGTAAACTATAGTTCAGAAAATATGGGAGTTATGCTTTAAAAACTAATCTTACCATTCAAAAAGATGATAAAGTCTATTAAGTCAATCGTTGACGTAGTTCCATAATTGTTATTAATATTTGAATCTAAACACACGCGAGTAATACAAAAAAGTTTGTTAAAAAACTTTTATACAACCTTTTTTGCTAAGTCTGAAAAAATTGTTAACACTTTATTAAAAACCTAGTTTATCATGGAGTTTTCTTTTAAACTTTGTGTATAAATTTCGAAGCGAGAGGTCGCCTCCGCGATGTTCCTCAGAGGGAAGGCGAAGTGACACTGCTGTCCCGGCACTCTCCAACGCGGGTTTGAAACTTGGAAGCTAATTCAAGCAAACATACACAATTTACCTGAATACAATACTTTCTTTCTCTTTACTTCATCATCATCATTATCATCATCATCTCTACATCCATTGCATGTCTTTCGTAATGTTTACCATAAAACAGCTCGCGTTGTTTGAATCCACTTTGAGCTTTAAATTATTACATGAGAATAATATTTTACTAAATGCAAGAAGCCTTCTAAATTTATATCCTGATTTTTTACTTAACAGTTGGGTAAGATAAGTATTAATATATCTGCATAACTTTTTGGCTCATATTCTGATAATTTTGTTATGAAATCTTTGTTATAGTTAATACAGTTTTTTAAATTAACTGTGGTCGTAATGCTACAGAAAATAGTGATCAGGTATGTTATTGGTTTCAGTATTGGAATATTATAAGTTTTAGGTTTACAATAAAGCTTTAAGATTTATACTAAGTTTTATATTTAAAGCCAAGTTAAAACTATGCGTCATGACAAGTAAAATGATCTGATGGCAAGTGATAAGCTTTCGTTAAGTTTGAGATTAGTAAGGATATTTATAGAATACCATTGCGATCTTTGCGTTGTGTAGTAAGATGTAGTAATGTTATTGGTTACTGTGTCTTTTGAGAGATTAAACAATGTTCTCTTCAAGTAGTAAAGTTAAATTATACCGTAATTATATCTATCACAGCTATTTATTAAAGTATTTATGATGCAATTTGTTCCAATGCTTATCTCGAATTTACTTGAATTTTTTTTATTTTAGCTTAAATTTTTATTTATCTTTACATTTTTTGTTAATTTAACCACGTTTTTATTTTTACCTTTTTTGTTCACTGAATCATTTTCGTTTGGCCACATCATGACTATGTTAACGAACAACAAGCTGTCAGAAAGGAAACGCTGTGCTGATAACATCACTGTCCGCCGCAAATTATTTCGGGATTCCACGCTGAAGCATTTTTAGGGGTTAATTCAAAATGCTCCCGACTGATTTTACTTTTTAATTCGTTTACCTAATTTTTTATACAATGATACATATAAAATTTTGCTTAAAGCTTCAAAAAATAAGAGTCAATGTGACAATAAATATAAACTATCTATTCATGAGTAACCAATATTATGAGAAAAAAAAATTAAAAAACGTATAACTTGAATAAATATTATACAAAAACAAGTATTTTTGATATCTTATGATACGTTTAAATAACTTTTTAATAAACTAACAATAACATACAACCTGCCTTTAAAATATGACAGGAAATAATTTAAACAGTAAATATGTTGTAACTTACAATAAATTTTACATTAGTGATAATAAATGATTAAATTGTTATAAATAAAACAAGGACGGATAAGATTACTATTTGTGTACTTTCTTTAAAACGGTTTCATAAAGAAACAAATAAACATTTGAAAAAATATACACACGTTATAACACCATCCTTGTTAAAAATATTATTATAATATAAATATTCCCTAGTATTTTAACAGGAAGTTAAAATATTAGGAGGTATTTTGAGATAGCAAAATAGTGAGCGGTGAAAAACCTTCCATCGTGAGTATTCACTATATACTTATAAACTTTAAAACAAAAAGTCTGGAATAGTTAGTAGTCCAGATTTCACAGCTCTTATAAACTGTCCATGTATCTAGACAGGGATTTAAATTTTTGAACTCCTGTTACATATTAGTAACACACAAATTACTGCAGAATGAGTCTGTATATAGAGGATGTTCTATTGCTTTGTCAAAAATATATAGATAAAATGTGGTACATCGTTTGTACTTATATACCACATTGTTATATGATGAAGTATTATTTCTTTTTTATATTCCCGAAGCTACATGAGGAGTAAGGCGTTTACCTGATGGGAAGTGATATACTTGCTCATAAAAACGGGGCCTTGGTAAAGATGCACACAGAACCGTGTTGCCCTCGTTGCTTTGAGACATTTTTTTATAAAGCATACAGCCAGCCTGATGGTAAGCAGTTACCGTAGCCTATAGACGCCTGCAGCACTATACAGGTATTAAGTCTCGTTACCCCAGTAATTTCACTAGCATACAGTACTCTTTACACCACAACAAAGTAATGTTTACACATTAGTGTTTGGTAGAAATAGAAGTGGTACATACATAGATGGTCGCTGAAAACAAAGACTTACAAGTCACCACAAGCGACCCTGTGTTTATTAAATCAAATTTTTAGTGATTTATAGTTCTGCTATACTTTTCATTTAACACAAGGATAAAAAAGCCATTCATGAATCTCAATTTTCATTAAAATGATATGTGATGAAGAAATTTACGTTCGCATAAAAATTTCAATTAGCTTTCTTCTTATATGATATTTTTAAAATTGCAAATTTTAACATACCGTGTCTCTTTCATGTTTTAGATCAGGAAATATATTTTTACGACTAATAATAAATAGGATTTGCGTATATTCCTGGACGACTGCCATAGGGGATCAAAATTTGTCCGCAGATCGCAATAAAATCGACCGTTAGCAACAGCTGCTCTTGTTTATATGTGCTTTCATAGGACAATAGTAATCATTTTGTGGCCTAGTTGTCGTGGTTCCGAATCATAGTTGTATTATTATTTACTTCATTACCTTCTACTTCTTTATTGACTTTTAATATACATATGTACGTATAAACAGTTCAGCTCCTGCTGACTTCAATTAGTTATCTATATGTTTATAGTTTTAATAACATCACTATAATTACACTTCTGACGTGTTATAATGAATTTTTCAAGTATCGGCCACGGTACGTAACGTTAATCAATAGATCATAGAAAATAATCGATCCAACTTGCTTGGTAATTTAAATTATAACACATATATCTCTTACTGCTTTCGAAGAAGATACCATTTAAAAAAGAACCATCGCTGTCTTTGCCGCCAAATATTATTATATTCCAGTTTAAAGGGCACTGACAATAATAACATTATGCTAACATCTAAAGCTATACAACAACGAGCGTTTTGTGATGTTGGCAATATCACGACTAACATCTCATACGAGTTAGAATACAATTTCTATAATAAATACTAAACCTAAAAAATATCAAACAATCTATGTTAACCTTTTGAAAAATTTGAAATCTGTATTTTACTTTATTTTCTTAGTTTTTCTTAGTCTAAAGTTTTTATCTCATGAATATTATTTCAAAAGGTTCATGATTGTTTAAATTGTTTAAGATTATGCAAAAAATATTTCAGCAAATAAATAATTATATTTAAATATAGTGTTAGGGGCAGAATTTGACCATTATTAGCATAGGATGTTTAAAGCCCTATACTGGACATTTCCTTTTTCTTTCATCAAATTTTCTGTAGGATCTTCATGAAATACTGGTGGCAGCTCTTGCCAGAGATGATATAGGTAGGTACCACCGCAACTTCTATTTCTGCCACCAAACAGTAATGTGCAAACATTATACTGTGTTCCGGTTTGAAGGTTGTTGTATGCTAGTGAAATTACTGGGGTAACGATACTTAACAACTAATGTATCAAGGCGACGAGAGAGTGATGTTATCATCTTAATCAGTGCTACGTTATGTGCAGGCGTTTCACTTACATTCAGGTGACAGCCTTGCTCGTTTAGTATAACGTAATAAAAAATATTAAAAATGTTTGATAATATTTAAATATTAATATATAATACACCTTTTTGGTCACCAATTCGCGCTATTATTTTTAAATGGGTTGAGTTTCATATCTCCAGAGAGTCGGCAGCTTTTGATGAACCTTAATGAAATAGTAACCTAAACGTTTGAATTAAGTGACCTCCATTTGAATCCTATTGTCACGCTTAAATATAAACAGGGACTATTTGTATATTTGTCCCTTGAATTATGACTAGGAAGTATATGTAAAACAATTATGTATAATAATTGATTTGTGTTTATACTTTCGTATACTTATTTATTTAGAAGTATAGTTAAATATTTACGAACGGCATGTTTCATACTTTTCCTCTACTCCCAGGCAGGTGAGGTCGATGTTTATCACCAAAGTTTTTGAGTGACTAAGTAAATTTAGACTAAGATTATAAATTTCGTGAGCAGGCATAGTTATTTAAAGAAATATCTCATATTTTATTCCCTGTGATCAAATAACCTGAATTATTCCAAGGACTTTGTAAGAATTTAAATATTTCATTGTTTGTAGCACTCTAACAGATTGCCATCGGTAATATCTAACTTAGACAGAACGTCTAAAAGCTGTGGCTTACTTGAATTTTATGAATTATATAACAGTCATATAGTCTCAGATACAGACACACAGGAGAAACTTTGTAAAGCCTATTCTTGGTTTGGAGATTAAAACTATAAGATTTTTGTATTTACTCATAATTCTGTAGCTATGTATAAACCATCTATATGCATCAGCTGTTACTCTTGCACCTACCTAAAATATCTTTTACCTCCTAGGATTGACTGGCAAGGAATGCTATTACAGCACCAAGTCAGCCCTGTGTACCGTAACAGTGTATCGGAAGAATAAATAAATTAATACAATAAATGAATAATTTATTTCAAATATAAAATAAAATTGTTTATTATAATTGTATAAAAATGATTTCTATAGAGATATCTACTATCCGGTTAGATTGAACTTTAGCTACTTGAGAATACTTTGGTTGTCCAAAAGCACCTCATGTAAAATTGTCAGAAATGTATTTCGTTTGTACTTACACACTATCACCATAAGGCAAGGACGCTTCACCAGATTCTGTAGCCTTACATCATATATTAGCTCATCGGTGCACAAACAAAAACAAAGTAAACATCATCAACAAATGTATGTTTATTACTTGCGGTACGAAATAAATCAAAGAGAAAATCGTCAACACGCAATTTATCTTTATTTATTTGTCAATCTTTTGAATATAAAGCATCAGAAAATTCTGTAACATGTAAAGACTAAAATTCATATATAATCAATCATAACCTCAAAGCGGCCCGTCATATAGAAATATGAGAGCACCATATTCAAATTTTATTGGTTTAGGGTTCAGAGAGATAAAACTTCAAGTTGCCATTGAACTTCATGTATATGAAATGAGTTAATAAATCTTACTACATTTTCTGTTTAGGTTTAGATTGGCTTAATGATAGAATTCTGTTGGTGATAATCGTTTAGGTAGTGTTTTTAGTCGACGACGAATTATCGTTCACCTAATGGTAAGTGAAAAGTTTAGCCATAACAACATAGCGCCAGTTAGGATAACATATATAGCAAATTGTGCTTGTCGCCAGTTATGTTGTCATAAGATAAAGGCCGACAATGAACAAAGAAAATTCTTACTGATAAACTAAAATATAAATCCGTTATACTCGGATAACAGATCTATTAATCACATGTTGTTTATAGACTAGCCATAAGAACACATTGTATAACCTTAGTATATAAGAAGCTTGTATTACCAAATAAAATCAGTTCTCTCTCAGTGTTTATTAACTTAACATCATAGCTTGGGACGGCAGTCTCAAGCATGTAGTTTTTAAAAACGCTTCCACCCGATGGCTTAAGCTAACTCGCCTTGAGACATTTATGTTAAGTCTCGTTACCCCAGTAATTTCATTACTTACAACGCCCTTTAAGTTAAAGTTAGGACAAAGTAAGGTTTGTACAGCATTATTTATCGGCTGCAATAGGAGCTGTGGGGTAGTATATACCTAGACGGTCTCCGGATACAGAAACCTACTACCATTAAAAACTACTACAGTAATAAATAATCAAGTCGTCAAAGCGAAAATCACTAGCAGATTTTATTATTTTTACTAGCATTTTCTTACGATCAAGTGTATCATTCATCAACAGGTAACCTTGATGCTTTCAATCTTTGTAAATAATGTGCTTCAAACCTCTAACATATAAAAATCGAGCCTGAAACCGTAGCCGCGTTGGCATATTTAATCAATACCTAATCTAAGGAATAGAGTAATACAAAGGCGGTAGATCTTAAATGCAAATTCAACTGGTCAGTGCTACTCGTTTCCAATCGGAGTGAATAGATTGAAAAGTGAACAGTTTACACTATACGATTCAATCTTATTCAAATGTGTCGCTCGGAATTGGTTCTATTTAAATTCAAATAAGTTTCATTCACTAGATGTATTTTCAGCGCACACACACTGCTAGTTTGAGTGACTAAAGAAATAGCAGTTAAAAAAATCTTCACATTTCTGTGCCAGATTTTGTAACTACAACTGTGATTCTACTATATTTATTCCACAGCCATAGTTTGTGGCCGCACTATGCCTGATTTACCATCTCAACACATGTTTTACGATAAGTATTTGTGTAAATATTTCTATCAACAATCATCATAGCTTTAGAATTTGTTTTATGCAGAAAGACTCCCAAAGTATCAGTTTTTATTAACTACTACTCAAATGGATGATATTTTCCTAACTATGTAGTTCATCCACGGACTGTATATAACTCATAAAGCTGCTTACATTATTAGCTAGAATGTATTTATATTAATATTATAATAAAGCCTCAAAGATTTAAGTATTTCTATCTATAAAAATGAATAAAACGTTCACAAATCTCTTGAGTCATGTTACCGAATATTTCATCTTTCTATTAAAGCCTGTTTGCGAATAAAGATATGAAAAGATATCCAACGGTTGATATTTAGTTTACTTTTGGTATATGTTAGAATATATACACAGATTAGACATATAATTGTTGCACATTATGTTTAGTATTCTTATTTTTGTTATTCCAAAAACAAATTCAATAGTAACTAAGATTAGCTCTTTTATATTCAACAATGGAGTTTAACTAACAAATTACTACAATAATTAGACATATTCACTTTATTTTTAATTAGTAAATTACCTTTGGCTACTTTTATTAATGCAATTACAATCTAATGTAAATAACAGTAAAATAAAAATATAAAATAATACAAATAAGGTTTAGGAAATCAGCTTTAAAAAATTTTGTTTCTATTACTAAAACTGTTTTCGCCAACGAAATTCAAACTTTAACAGTAAGGTTTAGAGTTAATATCCCAATTTGTTTAATTTTAGACTCTATTCAGATTTGTTGCTAACGAGAGATTAACTCCTTTATCTTACAAAAGCCAAAAGCAGTTTCAATTAAAAGTTTCGTTGATTACATCGCATCTGTATTAGAGTTGAGACTTTACAAGAACTTTTGTGTGTAAAATTTATTGACCTTTCTAATTTAACAACGTGGAAGATACAGCACTTATATTTTTTCTCTAAAAAAGGCACTTTCTGATTTTTTGGGACCTGTTCCGAAGTATTTTTTCTACGTTTTCAAACTCATAAATTTTCCTTTTATTAAGATTGGTATTTTTATAAAATGCTGTATCACATGCTTAGGTAAAAAGCCTGTAACTTTATATATACAGCGTTCATACGTAAAAAAAACAAACGACATAGAAGAGGAGCTTCTGGTAAAAGAAAATGTAATCAAAATATATAAGTTCCAAGAACAGCTCTTGGTAATTTGACTACTAAAATTGGCTAGATCCATAATATTGTAGATACTTTAAATAAGGTCACTTTCATTCTAGGCGTGAAACATCAGTAGGGTTTAAACAAACACTTACTTTGTAGTGCTTCAGCTCCTGGATACTACATGAAATATATCTTTATTAATTTAATACCTAATATGAAGTGCGAAAGATCTACTTAACGTTTTAGGGTTTCGTGTAATAAGAAAAGGTGAGCTTCCACAAACAGCGTTCGCGGTAATTTTGTAAGTTTACATAGTTTAAAACTAATTACGGAGCTGAGTTAATTTGCATTAATCGTAGTCCCATTTC
This sequence comes from Pachliopta kotzebuea, assembly GCA_018246255.1. Taxonomy (NCBI): domain Eukaryota; kingdom Metazoa; phylum Arthropoda; class Insecta; order Lepidoptera; family Papilionidae; genus Pachliopta; species Pachliopta kotzebuea. Next base: position 4,313 of record DWLS01002815.1, on the reverse strand, counting down.
ATCTACTTCAGCCTGTATTTCTGTTGCCCTGAAATTTCAGTATATTCCCGTTGGTATTCCTACTCTAACATTATATGTTAGCGCCTATTAACAGATTTACAAATTTTAAGCGAATAAACAACTTATGTTAATGTTAACATCATTCTTACTACATACGAGTACTGTCACAATTGCTCAATAAATTGCTTATGTATTGAATAGTTTTTATTACGGGTTTATTAGAAGCATCAATTATAAATATTACGGTATTTCGTTAGATACAGTACAATTACGAATATAACAATCTTGTCTTCTCATGCCTTAAAGTGAGCGCTCTATCTCGTTACTACTACGATTATTCTACTACATACATACATGTGCATATACGATATGAAAAATAAGAGGATAATTTTAACAGTAGTTAAATAGGAAATCTTTTAATGAAAAAGGAATGATTAAAGGTAGTAAAGTTATTACATATACTGCTTTGTAGTGGTGGAAACAATTTTCCTGTTGAGATTACAACTCAAGTGCCACAGCGGTGTATTAACGCAGATTTGGTATATTGTAAATATATTTATTCGGAAGAATATTACTTTTATTATAATGAGGTTTATTGGTCTTTAATCAGAGACCGTTTGGCATAACAATATTAATAAACAGCTTGCTATCAAATACAAAAAAAGCACAAAGCTATTCAATTGATCAATATGCTTCAATACATTTTAAAATAAATACTATTCAAAAGTATACAAAATTAACTAATGATAAGTAGTCCATGGGTTGAAATGACGATGATGATGAAGTAGTACATATGTACGTAATATTATTATTCTTTTAGTATTAGAGAAAATAATTTAAAATCAAAATATTAAGTTCAAGTTAAACAATATTATAAAATATAACACTCACTCCGAAGTTTCAGAAAGCTTTTAGTGTTGAAATAATAAACTTTCTCGAAAAAATAACCTGAAGATAAATAGTAATGTCTACAGCAGTAAAATTGTAGTAAGATATTTGAACAGTAAAACAGTAGTCTACACTACTAGTATAGATGAGTTGCGTTGGTACGACAATGAGACTTCAGGCTGCAAGACATGCAAAATACTTTCTCTATACACTTTTAAAGAATTTACCACAATTCTCATTTTTTTTACCACATGTTAATCATAAGCGAGATATTCACCTGACTTTAAGTGATAGGCTCGACGATAACACGATGAGGCTGGTTAGGATGGTATTCACATCATCACAATGCGCTCGTCCTCTTGAGATACATGCCGTTTAGTTTCGTTATCCTAGTAATTTCACTAGCATACAGCACCCTCGAAACCAGAATACCGTAGTGTTTGCAAATCACTATTAGTTGACTGCAATAGCAGCTGCAGTGGTACCTACCTATATGGTCTCCGGCAATGGAGACCTACCACCAGCAATTTATCGGCGTTTCAACAAACAATTTGCAATTCAATCGGCGTCTGCTTAGTTTGAGCGTCAAGTTGTATTTAATCAACACGAGCGAACCCGTCAACGAGATTCAAGAGTGTGAAACGATCAGGGCCCATAGGACACGAATGCATTAACATCGATTAAACTTTGGGCCCCTCTCAACAAAGCAACTTGACAATGAAAATTTGTTCTGGCTCCTTTGTGCCGTCACATCAACGGCATCCGGTACATTAAATTAAATGGTGAGACTTCATCCTTTTAGACCTTTTCATTTTCATTTTTACAAAGGCGAAACTTTTTGTAATTACCTAAAGTTTCGATGTTATTTATTATATCTAATATTTTTAATTTAACACCGTTTCTCCAAGACATACTTAACTACAGCGGAAATGTATAAATTATCAAATAAGTATCAAAAGACGTAAAATAATAATTAAATTCATATCGCTAATGAAAAGCTTTTAGGTTTTTAGTAGAAAAATATTACATGTTGATATTTAAATGAGTATAGACTCGATCATTTTTTAAAGAATTAGTTTTCTTTCCTAACGTATTAATGGTCCTTCATGAATTAAAAAGCACAAATTATAGTTAACGTAAAATATTACTAAATCTATTATATTTAGTACTTGTCTATACATTTTACAGAAGGTGAACCTTACTATATGACGATATAAGTAATAAATTTCATTGTCTTATTTTTTATATAATAAATGGTTAAATTAAAACTTTATTATATATAAAATTGCTCACAAAAGAAACATCTTTATAAAAAAAAAAGATACGTTTTTTACAGGAAATATACCTCTTTTTGAATGTTATGATTTGGATAAACTTGAACCTTTTAAGAAAGACTTGAATCGACTAATGAAATCAAAAACAAATTAAAAATAATGACCATAAGACGTCTAAATTATTACTAGTAAATATTACAGAATTAAAAATAATTCCACTAGTAATAAGTAAGAAAATAATATAGTAATACGTTAACGCAGTTGTCTTGATGCAGTAAAATTTATCAACAAAGTAGTTACACGAACTTTTCGACTCATATCTATTGCAATGTTTTCTGATTTGGAATCGAACCCGCATCACTTCAGGTTATATAGCTTTTACGACTATATTCATTTCTCTTTCTCACTTTAATTTCTTTTGAATTCATTAGATAGTATTTAACATTTAAGTTTGCTGTTAATTTTATGAAGCAATTACTTTTATTGGATCATTCATTCATTGCTTACAAGTAGTTTGATTTTCGTCTACGCAAAACTAATTCAGATTCTGTAATGGTAATGGCTGCCATTTAACGGTAACTAATTAACCGACAGGCTAATTAGTTAATGAAAAGACAGTATTTAACAGTAATTGCAATTAAGTACAAACGTAATAAAAACGCCCTTAACATAAAGCTATTTCTTAATGGATTTTCGAACGTATTCCTTTTTTTATCATAATAATAATTTAATATCCCTCACAGATGTGTGGGTAATGGAAGAAATATTCCACCAAATATCCTCACTGAAGACAGAGGAATCCGAAGCGACTTATCGTTAGGCTCTGATTTATGGCGGATATTACTTTGGACTCATCCATAATGCATATTATCACGTCTAAATCGTTGTTATATTTACAAAACAGAGTGAGCTGAGGATTTTGTTTTTAAACTAATTGGTTTTCCTGCAATTGCAGATAACTTAAAAAAAAAATAGCAACACCACCACATTGATTTCCTCGCCTTGAAACATAAGGTGTTAAGTCTCGTTAATTTTACTAGCATACAACTCATCTCAAACCGTAACACAGTAATGTTTGCACAGCACGGTTTGGGGGCAGAAATAGGCGCTGCAACTCAATGATAACCACACAGGAGTGAAGCAATAACCTGAAATGACGAAATATTTCTGTTTAATATTTGCACAATAATATTTAATGTAATGTCAGTTAATATGATTGGAACACGTGTTTTCCGCTTCATTGCCATGGAACATAATTACAATTGTATACGAAACCCCCAATTATTATTAAATATCAATTAAAATATGCTTTACACAAATTGCTTTTCGTATTTCAATTATACTAATACAACAAACAATAAATTATTAGCAAACAATAATCAGATTGTGAAACTAGTTATAACTACTGCTACTAGTTATAGTAGTTGCTTACTAGCGGTAGGTCTATGTTACTAGAGAACATCTAGGTAGATACCTATTGCAGCCGACACACATTACTGTGCAAACATTACTGTGTTCCGGTTTGAAATGAGTTGTAAGCTAGTGAAATTACTGGGGTAATGAAACTTAACATCTTACGTCTAAAGCCGATGAGCGCAATGTGGTGATGTGTATATTATTTCTACCAGCGCCACGTTGTTATGGACGAGCGTATCACTTACCATCAGGTGAACGACGAATTTTTGGAACTACAACGGCTTATATTCATCCTCAATTTTGTTAAAGGTTTATTAGGTAGAAAAAAGTGAAACCTCTTTCGTAAAACTTTCATAATTCTCAGTTAAGTTTATGTGGAAACTGTTCATCTAATCATAAACAAAATCGTAAATCTTTGTTACTATTACTGGAATAGAGGCTTAGGAGCCCGGCAAGGAATCGACCAGCATCCCAACTCCACAACAGTGGTTATGAAAAAGAAACATGGGATTTTCAGGACTATTTAAAAGGCGAGTGATTGGCCATTGCACCATATAGGCAATTAAGGCAAGACTAGGTAGGTAGCTGGACGATACGGGAAAGCTGCTAGAGAGGATAATCGCTTCCCGTATCGTCCGGCACCTTGAGGAAACTGGGGCTAACCTGTCGGAGGCCCAGTACGGGTTCAGGGCGGGGCGCTCTACATTGGGCGCCCTGCTCTGGCTCAAACAGTGG
>DWLS01002814.1:0-17163 GCA_018246255.1 Pachliopta kotzebuea | reverse complement strand
AACTTTATATTCAGTAGGTTTTATTTATGTATACAGTATGAAAAATATGATTACGTGTTTTTTTATTTTATGAGGCGACTAGACGAACTATACGATCGCTTGATGGCGCATAATACGCTTGTCTAGAACAACCTGGCGCCGAATTAAACATACACAGTATCGTCGTCGTTAGCCCAGTAATTTCACTAACTTACAACGCCATTCAAATCAGAACACACCAATGCTTGCATACTGCTATATATCGGCTGTAATAGGAGTTACAATGGTACTAACCTTTTTTTAACCTAGGGAAATTTGTTTGCATACCTGCCTTCGCGGATGCAAAAACAGGTTATGTCATAATTGCGCCGTTTAAAACGTCCATGATGTTCCTCCATTGTAAAGAGTTACGGCATGACCACAGAAACACACTCCTCCGCATTTCCGCCAGCGCAGACTTCAACGCGCACCTCCTCTTCGGAGGAATTATTCACTCCCTTTCCTACTCTCTTCTGGACGGTAGCTTCCCCTGTTTCTGTCATTAAGAGGCGATGGAAGCTGCAGAGCAAGCTCTTCCGACTTCCTGCGGCGGATCTGTTCTTAGGCTCCGCCATCAACTATTCCACGGACACAGCGGGTAGGGAGAGCGGCGCATCATAATACTGAAACTAGTCTTCCCCGCGACTCCATCTCCAGCTGTAGTGGAAAGTAAGTATGATGCCACGCACATCATACCCTACCCCCGCAACCCTCCTGACATCCGAAGTTAGCTTTTCATGCTCACCTGGAGTGATCACCACGCGCCTACCATACATCTCTAGTTTTCCGGGGGGTTTCTCTTAGCTTCACCGCGAATGACCAGGTCACGGTCACTGAGCCCCACTACCACGACAAGGCGGGAGTTAGTACCAGGGAGTGGGTACCCTACCTACCTAGACGGTCTCTGGCAACAGAGACCGTCAATCAATAAACATTTAATATATATATATACAAAGGCGAAATTAACTATAAAAGAGCTACCTGTTTCTATCGCTAAACAGTAATGTGGTAATAGTACTGTGTTCTGATTCAAAGGACTGGTGAATGATATGCTAGTGAAATTACTGGAGTAACGATACTTAACTTCCAAGGACGATCTTATGTTACAAGGCGATGAGCGCAATGTGGTGCAGTGTATACCATCTTAACCAGCGCATATTGTTATGGGCAAGCATATCACTTAACATCAGGAGCACGCCTTGTCTAGGCGCTTCGTCATATAAAAACAAAGCTATCTTTTAACAAACCTGAAAATTAAAAATTTTGCATTGAAAGTAATTGTCACATGAATATTCGCACGTTTTAATAATTCTTCATCAGACATTGGTTCGTTTAAAGTTGGTAACTGAAGTGGTAATTAGATGCACGAGTAGGAGCTGTATGAAGCTGAAACTTTGTTACGTCGTGCTATTATTACTTCAATTATTAATTCATGGAGAGAAAGTGAGTTTAGCGCTACAAGCAAACTTTTAATGTACTCCAAACACTTAGGTTCTGATAAACTGGTCCTTGTACAACAAGATTAAATACATGTTTTTTTTTTCTTTTAAAGCTATTTTTCATATATAAAATGATATACGAATAGTACCTGATGCTACAATACCACATATTTTCTTGTGCTTTAGTCTATAAGCCATTATATACAACATTCAATAGAGTTATTAATAAATAAAAAGCTCTTAAAATAAGTTATCTAAATAGGTTTTTTTTTTTGTAGCTTAAGTAGTTTTCTTTTCTTTCGTTCAAATAAATGTTTTAGTTAATTACAAATAAGTGGTAAGGATGAAGTCTAAAGCAAATTTCATAACTTAACCTACAATTTATTGAGAATGGAAAGTTCTTGTTTTAAAACTAGGTCGACTGTATAGACTAGAAAATACTAGACTGTTCGGAATCTTCAAAACCACAAAAATTGTCTGTACATTTTAATACATACCGCTTTTTTTACAAAGTTAACCTCCTAACGAACATAGAATTTCTAGACAATAACAACTCTCCATCTAAGTGTGCTATTTATTTTTAACAAGCGTAGTTCTCAGCATGCCAGCCGTCGTTATTCTAACGAGTCCTTGTAGCTTCCTGTTGTGCAATCGAGATTTACAACCATGTTGAGGAGAGATTTTACCGTTTACAGTAATTAACTTGCATATGTACAAAATAAACACTATTTCAGTAACGACTCTTACTTCGGGATATTAAAACACTTCTGATTAAAGAAAAAAGTGGAAATGAATATCTCATGTTTTTCTAATCATCGCAAGCTTTATATATTTAATTTTTTAATCATAAACTTAAATCGTGATATTTTGTTCAATAATGTCCTTTTATGAGTCTCGCTATCCCGGCTGCAATTTGTTATGCACCAATCTTGTCTTACATTATTAAACACTTAATACCACCTGTATATCAAGTACATCATATAAATAATTAACAACAGAAGCTTACGTTATTATATGAACTGAACTGTAATGGAAATGCACAAAATAAAAAATACTAAAGAAGCTACATACTTCAACTAAAAACATACATGAGCTGACAAAGAAACTATCAATATTCAAAAGGTTAGAAGCGTTACTCAGATCGCTTATGTTAGTATTACCCGAGTTATTATACCGAGGGTATCTTCAAGAGTAGAGTGAATAGACAATGCATACCAACCTAGAAGCAGACTACAAATACTGTGCAAACCGATAAGTTTGCCTGCATTCAGCTGACTAAAAGGTCTTAATTATCAGATTGAGGGATGGGAGTGAGAGCTTCGACCTAATCGAAAGAATCTCTAAGGTTGTGAGTGGAGATTGTACGGTTGTGTGGGTATTTTAAAAAGTGATTTATGATTCAGTGCGCAGCTGGGCGCGCCGCGTGGCAGGAAGCGGCGGCTGTGTCCGTGGGCGGCGGCGCGGGCGGCGCTGGAGGTGCTGCCCGCCGCTGCTCGGTTCTCGGCGACCACCCCGGCGCCCGCCGCGACCCGCGCTCCAAGTGGCACCGCAACAACCGGGTAATCATCAAGAGAAACAAACGCGTCCCACTGCATGGCACAGGTCACCGCGTCAAAAAAGTACGAATCTTCTATACCGAGACCAGGGAACATCCTGATGTAGACCCCTATGTCGTAGTGGACCAATATTTAGTTGTCGAGTTATCTTCTATAGTGAAACCCTTTGAATGGGACACATATAAACTTCCATAGTGTTTCTGTCTTTAACTCTTCCGTTTACGTTTTTATGCCCTCAACAAACTTTCTTTTTAGTGTTTGAAACCTGCGTAGATCTTTTATAGTGATCCATACTAAATCTATCTTCTACTCTACTTTCGTATATAGTTATATCTTTCTACCGTTTAATCTTCTTAATCCATAACTCCCAAATAATATTGTTATATTGTTATTGTGCTCAACAATTTTAGTGTGAAATTCTTACTTAAAAGTTTGAGATCGAAAAATCCGTGTAATATTGAACCCTTCTAATAATAACGAATATTATTATGAATATCTCTCAACTATACTTACTGTAATATCACAAAATATGGAGGAAACGATGTTGGAAATATAAAATTAACATTTTTAAAATTTTACTGCAAGAAGTGAAAAAAGAAAACTTAAAATTTTTCACGACGGTACTTTTTTAACTAATTTCTTTTGCTTAGTAACTGCTTAGTAATTAGTGCATGAACAGAAAGCTTATTTTATTTATTATTGCACTTGACCTTTTCACTAGATCCTTTTATACAATGCCATTAATTTCTGTCGTAATATTTCGTTGGATTGAATATTACTACAAATCCTTTTTTTAATTTTAAACTAATTTCAAGTGTATCAAAAGTTATTGCTGAGCCTAAAGTGAAAATAATTTTTCTATTATTTTATAAAAATTTTAAAAGGTAATTCTTAGCTGTGAAGTTCGTATGTTTTTTTTTCTGGAAGTTATGTGATTATTACGTTCGCTTTATAATGGTTTTTCAGGTTCGGGATGCCTCGTACGGGTCCTCCTCGGAGTCCGACGGCGAGGCGGAGGGCGCAAGCGGGGAGCCGTGGGGGATTGCGAGGCTGCTGTACGCCGGCCTCGCTACTCTTGCTGTCGGTCTCGTTGTCTACTTTGTCGGCACCGGCGACAAGGTAAAGCTATTTTAAAAATACAAGTTTTACTTCTATTACTTAAACCCAAAACCCCATTTCGAACAATACTTTTTTATGATTTTATAGTGCTTCATTACGGTCTCTTTTTATCATAAGGTAAATTTAATATTTAAAATCCTAGTCCCTGTTAAAGATTTCCGCTAAACAGTTTCAGCCGTAATTTGTGTTAACCTGAATAACGTGGCGCTTATTTTTGTGAGTCATTTGTTCACTAGTGGAGATCAATAGATTGAAATAATGATAATTAATTGATAAATCTCTTCTCTATACCAATTGCAATAAATAATCATTATCAAAAAACGGCAAAGCGAAAGGATTTTAACACGCAATCGAATGACTTGCGGGTTTTCGTGTGACCTTCACAAAACATACTGGAACTTTAACAAGGGTTGAAATGTACAAAATTTCATTTGTTACATAAGCGTAACAGTGTGAACATAAATAAAAGAATAAAATATTCACTAATTAAAAGCTATTAACATAAATTTCCATTAAAATCAATAACAGTAATTTTTCAGCTATAACTTTTGAAAGATAAACAATAGATTTTAACGCGTGTATAAAGTATTCGAAATGTATTTTTCGGATATTAAAGGTACTTAAAAAAAGTTATAAATAAGTAACATTTCTTTAATGCTCTAGTCAAAAAGGTTAACTGTAGTGACTAGAGCATTAAAGTTTAACTTTAACGTCTGTCTGTAGACCTAATTTTTTTGTCATTATTTTTCATTTTCATATTTTATATGTTATTGCCTTTTTAAATGGATTTTATTTTAAATTTAGTACTGTTCTTCTAGATTTTGTTACGATTAAAAAAATCGGTTATTAGAAAATCACCTGCTGTTTCTAAACTTATTTTAATATTTTAAATTCTTAATTACAATATACATAATATCCCGAGAAGTTTTGTTTATATCGAAGATGATGTAGTATTATTTAATTATACAAACTCTTACATAACTTAGATCATGATTGCTAATGGACATGTAGTAGGTAAAGCATGTTATCAATGAATAACATTATACAAATTAACTGTTAATAAATTTAAAGGGTTTCAAAACTCCGGCCCTGCGGCTTGTGGGCCCGTCGCTCATAGTGGCCGGGCTCGCGTGTTGTCTACTGCGTATTGCGTTCTGCATATTTGCGAAACCATGTTGTCGAAGACGAACAAACTACAAGGAGAACAGAAGGTAATATTTCAAACGAATGATATTTCTTTATCATAAAAATTATAAATACGATCATTAATATAAATTCATACATCATCATCAGCGGATAAACTTTCACTGCTAGACATAAGCTTTCCACCACGCTAGCCCATTGCAGGTTGGTGGGGAGCTAGAACCTCAGTTGTTGATTAGTAGGGTACACCACGAGCGGATGAGGTTGCTTTGAGTCCTGTGAGTTGATGCGTGGAACCCCTTACACCCCTTTAAATTTATACATGTTAAAAATATTTCTATCCTGAACAAGTAATCTAAAGTAAAACTTTTAAAGCACTTGTATTAAGTTAGTAAATTATGTTAAATCAATAGAAAATACATAAAAATACAAACAATTAACGCCTGTATAATAATTTTTAACGCTATTGAAGTTAATTTAAATAACTTTGATGTGTATGTTATAAGTTGAAGAAGCAATAAGTACAAGGAAAGGTTTTTTGATTTAAAATTTCTTTTTTTAGACGAGCAAAGCTTTTTCCTGATGGTAAGTGATACGTCTGCCTATGACGGCGTGGCGCTGGTTAAGATGGTATAGACAGCACCACCTTACACTCGTCGCCTTGAGACACACGGAGTCAAGTCTCATTGGCTCAGTAATATCACTAGCTTACAGTGCTGGTCTAACCGGAAGATAGTAATGTTTGCCCATTACTGTTTGACGGCAGAAAGAGGAGCTGCGGTGGTACCTATTAAGATGTGGTCCGGCATCAAATGCTACCACTAAAGAGAGAGTTGTAATTTAAAGTCCTTTCTTTCGGATCAGACGGTCGGGGGGCGGAGAAGGCGAAGAGATGCCGCTGGCAGGTGGATGTCCAAGCGGTCCACGTGCGGGCCCAGCCCAGTGTTCGCCAGCAAGGCGGCTGGATGCTTCCTCTTGCGACGTGTCCAGCCTGTCGAGCGGGGAGGAGGACGAGCGATTGAGGAGGTACCGCACCGCCTCTGCACAGCCTCACGCCGTCGTCGTACAACAGGTGGGTGTCTTTGCCTGATTACCCCCAAATTTCATTTTCAACCTGCAACTTTCCTCGAACTTGTCCTCGATTGTCACTAACACAGCTTCAATAGCAATAATTAGGACAATATAATACAAAAATATCTTTTATTTACTTACGGCAGCTAAATAGCCACGTATATTAAATAAGACATTTTTGACATTTTATTTCATGCCAGGCGCCCACCCACTCTCGAACGCTGAAGCCACCAGTCGCTAGCTCAGGTGCGGGTTCCCCGGCGGCAGGACCTAGCACATCTAACCCCGGAAGTCGTCGTCCTCCGCCAAGGAACGTCTCCTTCGCAGGCGGACCCGACGGAGAACTGGTTCTTAGTCCCGCCCAATTGCGCTCCTAACCCACAAGCAATAAAGGTTGTCGCAAACTCTGTTTTATACCCACTTACTACTCAAACGACTTGACCCTCCTCGAGCGTCTCACTGAACCGATCACGTGAAAGCAGTAAACTCTGATCGCTCTAAAGTTTAAGATACCTATAATACATGAGTACGTCGATTTTCGCACGTTTCGTTAATAAATTGCAAGCTCCTATCGGCATTCGTATCTAACTTTAAATGTACTTTGGCTAGATTTAACCCGATACCAGGGCGCCTACGTATGCGGTGATTACATTCCTCTCTTATGTGAGCAGAACGCTTTTATCTGTACTTTTTATATCAAAGATCTAAAAATATATGTCGCAATATACGCATTATGGAATTGGAATAATTTAAGCTTTCAGTTCTTGATATGTATATGATGACTTGGACAACACCGTCACTTTATAAGCCTGAACTTTGATATTTAAACACAAAATTTCATGTTATATCCGTCTTGATTTCACGGAGTAGATACATTTTATAAGAGGTGTGGTTAAAATAATCGAATATTAAAAAAAGTTTCTATTAACAATTACGATGTGCTTATATTATGATACTGTTCTATTAAATGTATTAGGGAGCCAATGTAATAACAGATTGTCCTATTGGTGTTGTAAAGTATGCAAATAATACTGATTAGCACCACACCTCAACGTATTTATTATAATTAAATGTGAATATAACTGTAAACAAATTATTTTAAAACTGCCTATGACTAGTTGCGAATTTATATTTAAATAAATATAAAATTCATTAAAAATAGTTATATAACTGACAATAATGATTGTTAACTGATGTATGAAGTGTTATATGCGTATGTGCGTTCATTTGATTTATATCCATATATGTGTGTAGTTCAATCGTCGAGTTTGTTATTTGAATATATATTAAGTATCAAAAAACAAACAACATAATATAACAGTACTGCAGAAACTACATTATTATTTTTTATAATAAAAATTTAATATTAAACATTATTTTGCGATTACTCTCGGGTTATTGAACGGGGCAATACGAAAACACGGCGTCTGAACTACGAAAATACACCATAATTATATTATTATATATTAGCTATATATAGTTAGCTCATAAAATTTAAATCGATGTATAGTGAATGATGCTGTGTAACAGTAATGTTTTTATGTGTAAGAAACTATGGTATTTATAACATTAAATTATATATGTGTGTTATGCGTGCATTGTATATGGCACAAAATAGATTACTGTTTATAAATATATATATAATAATATATATTTTAGAAATATTTGCACCTTTCGTAGTGAAAATATTCAATTGTATATTCGCAGAGTTAAGCTACGATATATTTATGAGGTAACTCACTTTTGAACACGAAGTGAATTGAATTGGGGCATGTTTAATATTACATTTCTATGTGACGAGAACAGAAGATAACGTATGTACATGTGGTTGGACATTTTTGATTAGTTTTTGTCAATTATATCTCTATCTTTGTAATCAGATTATAAAAGTGTAGTTGTTTTGGATTATTTAAATGTAAGAATGGTCAATTACTTAATATTTATTTTTATTATAAGATTTGTACTTCCGCTTTGTTTGAATGACATGATTTAGGTGCTGCCAACTACCAAAAATTCCAAAAAAGTTTTTTTACTTTTATGTTTTGCTAATAATCGCCATGCCATTAAAACGTGTAAAAGGACATCCAAAATAATAGTTATTTGAATTAATATTTAATTTTCTGTATTAGTTTTTATAGTTTGTACTATCCTTAGTTTATAGTCGTTTTGTTAATAGCCGTAGATATTAAAAAATTAACGAAAATAATAATTATCAGTATAATTAATTTTGAATACACAATAATATAAAACTACACTAAAATATGTGTAATTAATTTTGGAGGATACACTAAACCGTGCAGTCTGATGAGTTTACCATGAAAGTGTATTTTTCCTAAAACATATTTCAAATGTTTTGACAAAAACCACCGATGTTAATATGCTTATCAAAAATCATATTCTACTTAGTAATTAAACACTTAACCGTTTAGGAACGGACTACACACGCTTTTTCTGCTTTGAATGTGGCTACTACCGTATTGTACAAATACATAAAATATCAACAGAACAAATTCTTGAAATAAATATTGTTTTAAAAAATGTCTATGTGTTGAACCATGTATTTATTGATTCAAAAGTTTATTATTGTAGAAGCGCTAAAAATGAGTCCAGAAGTTTAGACACTGAGTTAGTTTAAAAAAAAAACAATGTTACTAACTACGACGAAAAGGTATACAACTATTAAAATAGTATTTTGTTTCCACATAAAAATATATCCACGTAAATAGGTGTTAAGGAAAATATGAGCTTTATTTAGAGTAACTGGAGGCTTACGTATCAGTGTTGTGTATGTTAACGAAGTAGTACCCTATCATCTCAACTTCCTCCACTCAACCAACTTCTCCATTCACTCTTTTCCGAGCTTTGTTCCTCTTAATATTATTTTTATTTACATTTATATTATAAGCTTAACGAGATGTAATTTTTATATGAAATGTTAAATAGAAATCTATCATTTACCATCGATAACCCATTATCAAACGCACATAACTGGTGACAGGGTTCATATTTTATATTTAACTTAAAAGCAGATGTTATTCATTTACCTACCGTTTTACTACTTTTAAAACTAAAGTACATTTTCACCAAAAAAATATTTTTACAACGGAAAATCTACTCTCGCCTTTTAAATAAAATTTTAAAATTATTTGTACAAGAAAAAATATATTTAAACTATATTCTAAAATTTTAACATTATTAATATTAGTTTTTAACACTATTTACTACACGTATAAAATTTGTCACCATAGATTATCACTCTATTTCTTGATGCTTCCTCTTGTTACATGATCAACATCAAAAATAAGTAAAGTATATCCTAGCATGCTGATCCTGTTGTTTTAATTTTTCATATTTCATTATAACCATATTTGAAACTTTCAACAATTTGGTTATTGATATTTTCAAAAAAATATGTCAAACAATATTTGAATGGCAGCTACGCTTAAGTTGGTTCACTAAGAAATGTTTCTTTTATTTTTGTTTTACATACTATGTATATACTATATCTACCAAACCATTTAGGAACAACACCATGTAGTCTAGGAAATGTAGAAAGAGTTTTATTCGTTGTGTGATCTTTGCAATATATGTTTTAATATTGAAAAATCTCATTTTACTTGTACGCAAATGTCTTGCATAAAGTATGTGTGCTTCCAAATTTGCTTATTAGGCAATCGATTATAAATTCTTCTGTGAATTTTAGGAATTGTTGCTGAAAACCATAGATAGATATTTGTAAGCTATTATACGGCCTAATTTATAGCTACGTTCGGATTCTTCCGATCGTACCATTACTATTACTACGAGGACTCTGTGGAGCTATCTTTAAGTTGATGTTTAAATAAGTTAAGAATTACCTAAAGCAATATATTAAGGTAACGATTAATAACTAATAATAATTTTTGTAATCCTAATTAATTTGTTTTGTTAATGTGTAAAGTTTGGCTAATTGAAATACGAGAACAAAGCCACCGATATAACGATAAAAACGATTTGAAATTATATTTTTTATGAGCTCTGGATAGATACATACACCGTATGTATTCAAGTAACCTAATCTTGCTACCCGACTGAACACATTGGAATATTTGTACATACTTTAAAAAAATGTTTCCTTTTGAATGTTTCATAAATGTGTACTAGTAAATCGTGACTCGGCGTCACACCGTAGCTATTTCTAATTCATAAAGATATCTGGACGCGTGTCTTTGTATATAACATATATTATGTAACTGCAATAGAAATAGGATATTAAAAGCATAAATGTTAAATTAACCGACAGTTTTAAATTTTTTATACAAATATGTTGTTAAATGGCTTTCTAAGAACTGTCTCTTATTATAAGTTGCGCCGACCAATACTAAATCGTTCAAATATTTAAAAATAAGTTACATGTATGATATAGTTTGATCTGTAAAAATTGTTCCTTTAGGTGTTTAAATATCGCTAATTGTTTATACTTCAAAAAGACTAAGGAAATATTATTTACGCATCTATCCGAAAGTTTTAGTTTGCTTATTGCGTTTCTGATAAAGAATTCATACTGTTCGAATCTGAAGACTGTTTGAAAGATTTATGTCCCATATTCCCCCAAGGTACTTTTTAAATTATTACATTTAATCAATTGGAATGGAGAAAGTCTTCAAAGATTATATGAAAGAAATGAATGAGACGTACGATCCGAAAGAAATGAAACTCGTTAGAGTGACCACTGTGATTTAAGTGTTGATTATGTCAAGTTTATTGTATGTGACATGATGAAAATGGATAAAGATGTTACCTTGCAATATTTAAACGTTAAATTGAATTTTTAGAGCTCAAATTTGTCAGCAATGTTTTTGTTAAAGTGAATGTTACGTGTTATGTAAATAGTTGTTCCTTTTGTGTTTATCATGAAATCGTTTGTATTTATTTATAAACATTGGTGCATATCATGTGTATAGAACAGATGATTAATCAAATAAATTAGAACAAAAATATAGTTGATGATAATTGTTTCATTTTCCTTTATTTAACCTGCGACAACGGTCGCTCCCGTAATTAATCGTTTACAGAGAAAGTATGCTAAACACTTATCGGATCGTAAGTAATCTCATCGCGCATATCGATATAGCACTAGTTACGATTATGTATACTGTACCACTTCCTTAAAAGATTACATTGTTTAATTTTTTTTTGGGAAATAAAACATCAATAAGTTATAACACGTGATATATTTATATTTCAACGCTACAATATTTTATTTATAAACATAAAATTGACTATTTACATAAATTATTGCGGTAGCTTAAAAAGAAATCACAACATAAACCGATACCATCCACAGACCATACCATATACAAATAAATAGAATGTAGTGATGCAAGTCAATAATAATTTCTGAACAAATAAAACTCTAATACGTACTAGAATCTATGACGCAAATTCCCAATTTGTAATCTTACATATGCGATGAGCCTTTTGTCGTTATTAAGAAGTTAATGAATATAAACATGGTTCTATCTAGTATCTTTCTAGTATCACTGAAACGTGAAAACTTGAGAGCAGCGCAGAACCTCACGGTTCATAGAACTTGAGGTATGATCATGATGTTTTGAACAAGATATTACTGACCGTCGTTATATACACATCAACATAACATCACTTTATTGGAAAAAAAAACCTTGCATTTATGACAATGGTGAAAACGATGTTTTAATTTTCACGGAAATACAAAAAAATTGCAAATGACCTTCAAAAAAATAATACAAACAGCCGTCAAAATAAAGAAGAGTATTACAAAGTTATTGACAAATCCGTAATATAAGTAAAAAATGTAGTTATCTACAGTGAGCTACTACTTGACCTTAATTTCGCATCGTCATAAGACAATGAAGCTGTAGATGGACGAGTTTAAAAAAGCCTGAACACGGGAATGCTGTTATAGCGGTAGATTTGCAATAAGATTGGACAAACGGTTTCGAAAAAACTCTAACACCAATGAAACTTCATATCACAACATCTGACCCGAACCCGATACCTCCGTGGTGCAAGACACGAAGTTGCTTACAAAACTTGAACCTATAACATTAACAATTTTTACTACAAATTAAACATAATTAATATCTAATAATGAATTTACAAATCATATTTTTGTTGATTATGAATTATAAGTCTTATTTCTGAAAACAAATATTTCGACCGCAAGTAATTCATATATATTTAACACATACACATATCTCTCCTTTTAATATATATCTTTATATATATGTATATAAATGGAAGCCTCGAATGGTTTCAGAAAGACAATGTTATCTTATACCGTAAATAAATGTCCAATATATCGTTGTTTGTACGGTTTTATATTTTAAACGTTAGTATATTGTGATAGAATAGATATATTACCAACATAACGTCTCCTAAGTTTTATCTAATTTAAAATATAACAAGGGAAGTTTACTTCAGAGTTGTGCCTCCGTCAATATTTCTTATTTTATAGTAAAACAATACTTAAAAATCACTGTTTGGTTAAGGAAAAAATTTCTGGTGGCGGGTCTCTGTTCCCCGTGACAGTATAGATAAGTAATACCGCAGCTCCCATTTTAGCAGTAACAGTAAAATGTAAACATTACTTCGTTTTTAAGGTGTAAGGTGGCGCTGTAGTTAATTAAACTGGATGGGTAACGAGACTCAACATCTCGCTGCGCCCAAAGCGACAACGCAAAATTTTTTTTTTTAAATGATAATAAAACATACAGGCATTTTTATCAACTGTTTACAATACATTAATTAGTATGATTGTAATGAAAATGATATGTTTCTTCAAACGGTCTGAAATATTTGAACTATAGTTTACTTATTTTGTTATTAGATTTGTTTGTTTAAAATAACAATTTAACATTTTTTTTTATTTTGTTTTTAGTGTGTAAAATTTTGATTAATGTTACTATGGATCAAGAGTCTGCAATAAAAGTTTATTATTATTATTATTATTAAATATGTCTCTTTTATTATGAAAATAATATTATCTAACCACCAAAAATCAGTTTTAAAAAGGCGACTTGTCTTTCTGATGACAATGACGATATATGCACGAGTGACATTTTAATAAAATTGTATAGCAGATTCATTCTCGTTGTTAAAGTAAAAAATTCTATTACCTACACCCAAAGTTAAAGTAACAAGTATTTATGTTGTACATTATTTATATATTAACAGTAATATTTATAACCATTTACTACTTCTTTATATTGTAATTCATTGTGGTAGTTATTAAACTAAAGCATAGACAAATGAAACGTAAACAATTTAACTAAAGTACTAGAGCAAATAAGAAGTTGTAATAATCTATATAAAAACATAATTATAAATTCGACAGTAAATTTTGATGGTTATATAAATAAATAAACAGCACACTTAATAAACTCATAACTGGGACTCGATGCATTCCCTCAAAAGCATAGCGATGACGACCGTTTCACAAACTGAGTAAACGATAGTCATGTAAATACTATAACTTTGTTTTTTAAAAAAAGTTATTGTAATATACGATCGCGACAAACATAAGAGGAATTAGTAAAGAAAATACGATTGACTTTCTTCTATCATACATAAATGACAGGTTTGCTATCATCACGCCTAAAACGAATTTTGGGGTAGACTGATGCTGTCCAACTTAACTCATGAACCCCAATCAGCATTAGACGCATTATTATTGAAAAAGGATGCATTTAACGTTGTTTCTATACTCTTTACAGCACCTTTAAATCTATCCGGCCAATATATAATAAACCTTAAATGTTAATATCATATAGTCTCAACTATTCCTTTCCTTTTGTACCGCGGAACCTCGCCGGAAATGAAGGAAGTCTCCTCTGATGATGTAGTTAAAGCCTTTTGAACTTGGGTGGATGTACTGGGTTGGCACTAAAATTACAAAATAAATAGACTAATGAGTGAACATATTATATATACAAATCCAAAAGCATATCACTAAATGTGAATTTTATTAGGTAGTCAATCGAGTTGCCAAGAGTAACTGCTGGTCTAGTAACACAAAGATCCCTAGTTCGATTCTAAGACCACAAATAGTAAATTTTCGATCAAGATGTGGTTTTTCCAAACCTGACTGCTTCGCTATTACCCTCATATTGTAAATTTGCCGTCGTACCAACATTGCTGTGTTCCATCTGCCAACATAAGAACCGGAATATGCTAGTCGACTAGCATACTACTAAGATACTACTCCAGTAGTATCTTTAGGATAGGCCTATGTCTAGCAATAGAAGTCCATAAATTTTTAACAATGATGAATAGAAAACACGCCGAAAAGTTTTGACGTTTTAAATTCCATTACGAAAAACATGATAAACTTTTGTAATTCAAAGCATTATATACATTGCTAATATATAATTACCGCTACATTGTTATAAACGCGCATATCGGTTTACCAACTGGTGAACGGCCTAATAAGACACTAAAAAAAACTAACTTGTGGCGCTACAACAGGTGTCGTGGCTATCGTTATGTTCCTCCTGATATCTTCAAGAGGAATTTCTTCAGAGCGCGCCCTAGGGGATCCCTCGCGCGAGCCGTGCGCACTGCTGCTTCGGGACACACTACTGAAAATTAGAAAGCTAACAGTGACATCAGTAATGCACTATAACAAGAAAAAAAAACAAATAAAAGAACTGCATCGGTGTTAGTGTGACTAACAGCTTGCCTAATAACACAGGTTCTTGGCGTGATGCCAAGACCACGTATTGAGGTGTTTAGTTTGTGATAGAGTTTTGAAAAACTCGTCTAGCAGCCACTCTCAAATTGGCTATCTGTCGCACAAACAGCATTGCCTTGTTCCGGCTGTAAACATACGATGGACAGATTATTTTAAGGAGCAAGGTTCACCATTTAGAGTCACATTGAAAATGAGTATTACTCACTTGACATCTCGTGAAATTGAAGTTAAGTGTTTATACATAATAAATAAAAGGAAAAAAAGAAGCCATTTAACCCTATCCGAGACGGGGTCTTTAAAACGAAAGAAGTGAATAAGCACCTCGACTTCACACTTATTGTAACATTGTGCTGTTAGTAGGTGCTAGGTTTTTATAGACGGTCAAATTCAAAGATGGTTTTAGTTCTTCCGGGGGGTAGTTAATTGTAAACAACCAAGTGATAACCTATCAATATAACATACCTCTCCCTACTGGTGCGCTCGCGGTAAACAACGATGCCGTCCTTTAGCACGTGGCCGCTTGGTCTTCGCAAACGGCGCTCCGTATCTTCGCCATCAGTACCTGATCGATCACATAGCTCATCAACTTGGTTCTTTCGTTTACCACTGTATAATTAAATAAAATATTCATTGAAAAAGGACAGAAAAGAATTTAATACTATTTTGCGAAAAGGGCCAAGCTTAGGACTTCGAGGAACTTTTACCCATCAAGGTGAAAAAATAAGACAAGTAAATATTACATATAATTTACCCGAAGATCTTCGCACTGCCGATAAACCGGGCCGTGTGAATAGCGGCCGGTGTCTAGGCGCCATTGACGGCGCTGAAATACCGGATACCTCCAGCAATCTTCCAATCTGTTGCATCTTCTTTTGGCGAGCTTTCGTTCTACCCTAGAAAAATAAAAGAAGACAAAGTAATGATTTTAGTCTGTCAAAGGCCAAAATAACCTATCTCTGCTCCTGCACGGAGAGGAATACAATGAAGTCAAACAAAAAAATATTAAGAACAAACTTCATAGCCATTAAACACATAGAGTAATCGATTTCCTTTTTTTCTTTATTTCACTTAGTGGGCGGGTAGTAGTGTAGGCGTGTAGTCCTCAATGACCTCCGGTGACTGAAACGGGGACGTCGGTTACCCCGGAGACATACTTTTCGAGGCAGCCGGTGCTCTGGGTGTCACAGCGCGCCGAAGCGGAGTTCTTGGGAAGAGATTTCTCTCCCCGAGGTGGGCCCAAACTGGCAGCCCTGTGGGGTCGCGGTGGTGTGCTTCGGCGTTCCTGCAGCTCCCCGATTACAGGGCAGAGAAGGACACCGGGGGGGTTTTTAGAGGGTGCGAGTCCCACATATTACAGAAAATACATTCGACCCGCCTCCCCGTGGCGGCGGGTCGAATGCATTTAGAAAGCATTTTCCCCCCCCCACAACAAAAAAAGGCGTGTAGTCCTCCGACTTTGAACGTGTCCAAAACTTTTTAAAGCAAAAAGATCCTATAGAGAAAGTATACCTTAGTTAATCTTTGTTTCGCAGCCATACTGCGTATATGGTCGTCAAACTTAAACTTGGCCCGCAGGAGCACGGTCCGGGGCAAAGCGCCGCTGGCGCCTACCCGTGGCTTGTGAATCGTCAATTGTAAGCATCTGGGGTCCTCTTTGTCGCCTTGTATCTATTGTTTAAATAAAACATCAAGTTTGGAATCAACGAGATAAATGTATTTTTAAAATTTTTAGCAATAACTTACTCGTTTTTAAAATCGAAAATTTTATAACGCAATTTCTGAAAATTGCTTTCAACGTTTAGCAAAAGAAACATAGATACACCAATTGTAACAAACACACGCTGTTATGAATTAAACTAAAGTTTAGACTACTAGTTGAATTTTTATTTCTATTGTGCTTCATTATGCTGCCAAAAATACCGCTGTGGTATTAATCACATTACTGGCATTGATAAAAGGAAATTACTGGATAGGATAGATATAGAGATGAGAATGGACAAGAATATAAGTAGGGAAAATCTAAGCGAAATAATGTCGCATAATAGAGAAGTACTTTTAAAATTTATGGAAAAGATTACACAGGATGCTGTTACAAGAAACAAAA
>DWLS01002813.1:0-17169 GCA_018246255.1 Pachliopta kotzebuea | reverse complement strand
AATGTTGTTCAGACGAACTAATATTATACAACTCGTTTGGATAACAGAATCATATACTTATGGTAAAACACAATTGCTCGATCTGATCTTGATCTTTTTTTTCAACAATTTATAATTTTAAAATATCATATATGTATTTTTGATGTAGTATTCAGATAGTAATCTAAACCTAGTATACGTCATCCTACCAATTTATGTTACTGCCATGAAAATTGATAAAACCGTGTATAAAAAAAATATTTGTTCCAATTATAATCGGTTATTGACAAAATGGTATTTCAGATTTAGGTTTTAAAACAATTAGCTAAGAAACTGAAGTATGCAAATGTTATTGTGTGCTAGTTTGAAACGCATCGAAGCTAGTGAAATTACTGGGTTAACGAAAATTAACACCTTAATAGTGGAGTTGACACCTATTTGGTGCCGTGTTTACCATTCTTACTATATAGCGCAATATAATTTACTATCCACAGGTGAACGTCCGTCCTGCGCGTCTAGTCGCTATGCTGAATATATCTATGTATCTATATACATGCACGTACTAAGACATATTAATCCATATATTTTGGAAAACAGACAGATAAGACAGATAACACGTGTCCAAATTTACGTAGTGTATGTAAAAAATTGTTAATCAACATAACCCTGTCACAATATCAAGGATTTTTTAAGAGGTTCCTTTTCACTCTTAATCGTCATAAGTTGGTTAATTAAATATAATATTGGATAAATGTTTATTAAATGTCTGACATGGCCCATCCTCATTTTCATCAGGCCGATGACATCATTGTCTTTTCGGCAAATTAAAAACCGTTTCTGTTTTATTTCGTCCTTCTTGTAATTTTAAGTCAAATTTGTTAATTAGACTTTAGTTAATATATCACTTATTTAATGAATACCAAAACTCTTCCTTTGTGCTACGTCACGATCTGCTGTGAAATGTTTCTCGTTACACATGTGTAACATTAACAATCGATTTAAATACTACCAAGTTTGTCCTTTCCTGTTATTACCAATTTTATGTTTCTAGTTTACATAATGGACAATTGCCGACCTTAGAATAAATTAGAATATTTAACGCTACAATTATTTTGATTTAAAGTTTACAGTATTGGTTGGTTTTACTAATGTACGGTAAATTATTGTGGCCGAGCTGTGAATGCGATGCTAAAGGTTAACTGGAGCGCTCCTTGTTACTATACAAACAAGTAATTATCTACTGCGCTATGGAGGCAGTTAATAAATATATCACTTAACCTTATAATAGTTATTAAAATCATTACATAATTACTGTGGTTATATGCCAAGTTTCAATCCGTCCTTTCATCTGAATGATGTAGGTCATAATTATGGTTGTTTTGGTGGCATGATTAGATTAGGCGAGGTTATACATGTTTTGATAAGGATGAAAATGACAAATACATAGAAGGTACACGATGAATTTTTTTTTCAAATTTCATTAATATTGCTTGTAAAATATTAACGCAGTAATTAAATATGCAAACATGTTTCAATAAGTTTCAAAATTAATTGTTTAGTCGCTAGCAGCGGTTTCTAGGTACAAAAATTCCTCATACCCCTCTTCCTCCCAAAAGTATAGAAATCCTTCACTGACAAACAGGTCTGTTTTTCTAAAACCGTCTAGGCATGCAAATATTACCGTTTGTTAAAACATTAAGGTAAACAATTTATCTTTAGTTGATAAGCGCAATTTCGTGTGCAACATCGTAACTAGCACCGCATTGTTTTAGATAGGCCAATACTACTTTTTCAGTGAGGTAACTTACTCAAAAATATGCACTAGCAAGGCAACTTTTGTCGTGTTCCTTTATAATCTCTTATTTATTTAAAATTTTATTAACAAAAAATATTACTCATTCAAAAGATATATAAAACAAATTTTCTCAAATTTTTCATGATAAAAAAGGAATCCTTGCATAGTGATTACAACTTAGAATAACTTTATATTTTACAAATTGCTTGCAGGACAGAAGTATTTAAAGTAATTCAATGGTATAATTTGTTATTCACAACGAGCGTTTTATTTTCCTCATAAATTTTAATGTTAAAGATTTTTTCGTTGTTATTTGCTTTAGTAATTAATTATTGTCAATCGGATTAAACGAGGTACAATGTCACTAGACTTAGAATCTGTATAACAAATTGAATTTCGATGGTTTTTGAACTTTGTTTGTTTTTAAAATATATTCTTTCAAAAGGTTCCGAGAATCCGCAGAACCAGTTATTAATCTGTAAAAAAATATTGCATATTAAAAGAGTGCAATGAATATTGATAGTGACACTGCTGAAGAGAAGAAAATCGCTGGTGGTCTTGGACGTATATAATTATTGTTAGTACACATGTATTATATAAATCAATATTATATAAACCACTTACCTGCTCCTGGATCTTGTTCTTCCTGTAACAAAAAAAAATTTTTGAAAGTGTTTTATTATTTCTCTTGTACCTATCACTAAAACTGTGTCATCTTCGTTGGTACTGAAAAACCAAATACAATCTTGTAAATGTTAAGTGATGCAAATTAAATAATCTTTTTACATCTTTGTTTTGTTTTTGGAACTAAATTATAGATACATTTCCCATTTTCAATGGGAAAATTGATTAAAATTACATTTAATTGTAGTATTGTAAAAATAATTGTAATATATGTTTTGTGTCCCCAATTCGTATTTAAAAAAAAGAGTTTATGATTTGGTAAGTGAAACGACCTTCTTACAATAGTGCGGTAGCATTACTGTAATGCATTAAAAGATAGTGCTTTAATTATAGGTCCTCATAACTTTTAAAAAACAATAATGGTCTAGTCATTAATATTGTCGTAAATAATAAAAACTAAGTTTGCTTTGTATAATCTATGCGATTGTTTCTAATGGTAGCTATAAATGAGCAAATTAAAAAGTAAGCGCCAAGTTTTGCTTTTGTGAAAATGCGTGTAAAGTAAATTAAAATTTAATATTTTATAGCCTTTTCAGTCTAATAAAGCAGCCTAAAATTTTTTCACTACAACTACTTTACTATTTAAGGTCTTTCAGACATACTCTAATAATTGTAAAGAAACCTAAAAAAATGGATTTAAACGTAATTTTTTTAGTTTCACTTTATACATAGGTATTCTAAACCTAAGTAATATGTATAGGTAAAGCAGTGCAATTTGTCTAGGCAATACAGTTGTCGTGGTTATATTTTAACTGTATTGATATTCAGTTTGGTTTTCAATGGGGTAACTCATGGAGCTCGATCGGTGTGATCCGGATGATACAACAACGACCAGGATTGATAGATGTAGGCTATTTATAATATTGTGTTATCATAAAATTTCTAATCAAAAATAAATCGATTCACTAATAATATTGTATTTATAAATCTAATATGAGTATTATTCATAAATGCCAGTAAGTTAATTAAAGCTTCATCATAACATAATGCGATGAAAGTAAACGCCTAGAGAAAATAATATCGACCAAACAAGCTCTTTGGCATTTTTCATCTCATAACAGTTTTATTAGACAAATCGTTCTGTTAATTATATTTATAATCCAACAATATACCACGATTAGTTATATGCGGTACATGCTTAACCATTACGATGTATGTACATTGTTAAATATTAGGGAAAGATGAGCCTAACAAATATTATCGGTAAACATAGACACAATGGTAGACGAATTTTAGATGTAGTATTTATGTTAATCAAAAAAATATACAAAAGACATCCTGAGAACATGCAAAGGCTTTTTTTTAATAGTGATATTGATCGAAATCGTGTTCTATTTCAGACAAGCCAAACCTTGCAATCTAAAACTATAAGTAACACTTACCGCCCTATCGTTTTCTTACATTCGGTTTCCAAACGGAGGAAAATATACATGAATACTTACAAATTTTTTTCTGTCTTTCTCTTTCAGTTTAAGTTCTACTTCTTTCTCTGCCTGCTTTATAAGGTGCTCGACAAATTCCGTTGCCTGTTGAAGTTTTTCAGGATCGCCTTTGAAAATCATTATTCTTTCAGCCAAGGCTGTTACGTCGTTGTTTTGTATCATCTTTAAATATAAACTCAGTGAAAGATGTTTGTCACCTAATCACAATATTTAAACAACGTTACTATTCGCAAGTAATGCAAATAATTTTATTCAGATAAAAGGAGAACACATATCTACTTATGATCTGTCATTATTATTTAACGGTAATAAGAAAATAACGTTTCCTGAGTGAAAAACACATTAGGTGATTAAGTTAAGTAAATTTCACAGTAGATAGAACACAGATATAAGTAATTCTGTGTAACGTGTGACGAGGTAAGAGGCAACCGAGGCACTGAATAAATCGCCCCGTGAGTGAAGCGAAAGATCGGTCATGCGCCTTCAGTACCTACTATTAGGAGACTGTAAAAACATACGTATGTTGACAAAACGAATACTCCACAATAAAACAAAACGCATATAACTATCGATGAGCTCCTCTTATGTAAATTATTATTACAATCAAGCCATCAACTATCAATATATCTGAAAAGACAAAATGCGATATGACCTTTTGCTTTCATTATTTTTTATATTGTAATTGATTAGATCTCTGTGCTTCACTAAATTTATATTCATCTGTTAAGACACATTCAACCTTTTACTTCAAATTCTCTTGTACAATGACGTGATTATTAAACAATGTAAACTAACAGTCAAAACACTAATACTAGTTAAGATATAATTACTATGATTAAAAAATGATTTACACGTATGCAGTAGTTTACCTTGAACGTAGATGTGGACGTAAAAAAGGGGAATACGTAAAGAAAAAAAAGGACTAATATTAATAATAATATTCACTTGCAGTACTCAAGTGTATATCAATTTGTTGTAATCTTATTAATATTTACTAATTTTATAATTATGTACACAACGCTTACCATACTTACTATTGCTACCAGTTTTGTGTAATAAGATTGTCAGTTTTCTTTTTTAGCACCTTAATCTTAACAGCCTTATAATACGAATGGGTTCGATAGTATGTGAAAGAATAAGGAACTGAGTAGAAGTAAATGCTGATAGAGGAAAAAGGGAGATTTGTCTCTAGAAAAACGCTATGTTTTGTCGTAGGTGTTGTGTACATAAAACCTAAAGAATTAGCAGCCTTGACCTTCAAATGAATACAGTAAGATAGTTTTGTTGATGACGGAATAGGCGCTGTGTTGGTAGTGAAACCGGCAAAAAAACTTGCATCTGATACCCCATAAAAGTTTTTGTTTTATTTCTTGTTCTTTTTTTATAAAATTTTATCTCCAAAGAGCGGAAAGTTATTTTATGATATAATCTTCTAGTGTAATATTCTGCTTCATTTAACAACACAAATCTATGAGTTTTATTCAACTATACAATTAAAAAATACAGCGCTTTTTTTTATCGAATAACAACTTTTCTTAATTTATATAAATGGATTACGCATCAAACGAAATCGTAAAATTGTTCGCGTCAAGAGTTGGACAATAAGAACTCTCAGTACAGCAATGTGAGAAAATTTACTGTCTCAGGTCCAAGCGCACCAGGTGTCTGTTTCGGCTAAACTCGAAAATAGCTAAAATGATTTTGACAGGACTTTCCTGTGGTATAGACTGATGTTGGTGTGCTGACACCACTTTTAGATTTATAAGATGTAATTTTTTTTAAAGGGAATATTTTAAAAATTCGCCTATTTCATTTTGAAACAAATTCTAAGTTTTTGATTCCACGAGCCAAGGACATAAGTAAAATGATAAAATTATGGTAAGTGATACGCCTGCTTTTAAATAATGTGGCGTTAATTAGAATAATAAGCACTACAAATTATTGTTTGTCGCTTAAAAGACCAGTATGTAAAGTCTGTTTATCACAGTAATTCCACTAGCTACAAAACCTTCATATGTAGAAACAAAGACTGAATTCATACCTATCTGATTGGTCTCTAACAAGAGATTTACCATCACTAATAGTGTTACAGAATTTTAGTATAGGAATCCCCGTCTTCATTCCAATAACTGTTCCATGGCTACTACCACGGGGTGCACGATTGTAGTAGATTTTAAGTAAATTAATAAATAACTGTACCCGATACTCAGTGTATACGAGATTACTTGGTAACGTAACCGTTTCTGGTTTGTTTTCGGTGTCATAATGTTAGTCTTTTGAACTCGCCTGGAAAACTACCTTCCTCATACTGTAAATCTGCAGCTACACAGAATTACAATGTTCCTTCTGTCAATATATAAGAGCTTTTTCTGGGAGAGCATGTTTTAACGTCCACTCATTGTCACTTACTATCAAGTGAAAATGAGGTTAAGTGTTAGCCCATCAAAGATAATAAAATACTAAAATTAAATTCATAAAAAGTATAAAAAAGTTTATTAAATTGACATGATTATAATTAACCATCATTTCTTATGTTTACGATAGCCCGGTGACCGGTCTCTGTCTCTCTTCTTCTTTTTCCCTTTCCTTTTCTTGTCGATATCTCGTTTTTCTTTTCTAGATTTACTTCTATGTTTCGCCTTTGCATCCTTTTCAGTTTCACTACTGCTGTCATATTTCTTTTGTCTTCTTTTTTTATCTGTATCAGAACTAAGAGAGTCATCGCTGCTGTATGCTTTCTCATTGCGTCTTCTATTTTGATACTCATCACTGCTTGATGAATCTTGGTCTCGTCTGTAATGTTTATCTTTTCCGTTAATAAGTTTATCCTTATTCTTTTGTGTAGAATGTATTTCATGGTTTCCTTTTTCATTTCTGTGTACTTTATCAACATATTTTGTTTTACGACTTGATGAACTTGCCATTTCCAATGTTGAATTACTAGATGATTTTTGTGTATATCTTTCATTATTTTTATATGCCTCATAAGTGTCTGCATCTGTGAATAAAAATAAACAATTTATAATCCCAGATAATTATTGTGACCAGACGGGTGAGACATTCATCTGATAGTTCTAACAAGGATGGTATACAAAAGAGGAAGAAACAAACCTCTTTGATAGTTCTTTTAAACGATCTGCAGGTGAAACTGAGGAAACAGTTATGAAAAAAGAGAAACCAGTAATAAAAATTAACGGCTTCCATAAATACTTCCCTTTTTATTATGTTATGTTTTTATAGAATATGTATTTTATTTATAAATGTTTTCTATTACAAATACATTATTCTTTTTAAAAACGCGTAAACAACTGAGGAGGAGTTTTGAGAGCTGGAACGGATTAATAGATTTTAATAAATTTTTATAGGGAAAATTACATTGAGATACTAGCAATTTAATACATGAGCAAGGTTACGAAACGAATTAAAGTCGTATATCGAGGTAGCACTGTATGTTATTATCATACTTTATTTTAATTTATACGCCAGTATAGTCGCAGGTTAGATTCACTGTGAGCTATGTGTTAAAAAATAATAGCATTCTAATGACGAGTTAAACTTGGTAGGATGAATAGCCTTCACTTTCTCTTTAGAAAAGAAGGCTTCGGCTTCGTGTCGTAACAAAGGAAACAATATGGGGGTTTTTGACATTTTTAGTCATTTTACACAACAAATTTCCAACTTACTTAAAACTTTTGAATTTTTGTCAAATTCCGATTTAGAGACTGGGTGCATCATAAATTCACTTAAACTGATTGCTTCTCCCTTTATGGGAATATTAACTAATACACGACCATTGTCTTCATCTAAACTCATCACCTAAAAAGTGAAACATCTGTAATGTAGTGGTTATGGACACTAATTAGGATACTTTTAATTCAAAATAATTACTAAGAAAATCGCAAAATTCGCAGAAACTTGTAGTAGACCTTGGCTTCCTTGAACTCCTCTTTTCTACCTACATGTTACATTCAGTTATGAGAGAATCGGGATCCTTTGTTTTTTTCTCTATCCTTGACTTCATTATCATCATATCTTTAACAGCTTGTTTTTGATTCGTTACAAGGCCGGGGCTTACACACTATAATACAGAAGCATAATAAATATTCAAAATAAAAATTGTTTACCTTGCCATAACAGCCAGCATACTTTCCAATTATAATTTTAATGCAGGCATTCTTAACTATTACTAAGTCTGAATCATTATCTCGTGTTGCATTCTTTTTTTTACTTTCTGATATTACTTTGTCTGCTCCTAAACCTAAACCTTTTGGACGTAAATCAGGCAGTTTGTACTTTGATCTGAAATTTAATTGAAATTTGGATTTTTTGTCAAACTGTTAAGTTCAATATTTTAAATTTTATTCAATGTTCAGCTAATGTTGGTGAATATAACCATGTAGATAGCAGAGATGGTATATAGTATACCAGATTGTAGTCCTATGTAAAACATTAAATCTCTTATACCAGTAACTGCTATCTACAGCACCTATTTATCTGGAACACAATTTTAGCACATAACTTTGCCAGAAATAGGTACTTGTCACAGAGATCTACCAACACTTGAAAAATTTAACTTTCTATATATTTTAACTTTAGTAATGTACAGAAAATTTATTTAAAAATACTTTTAAGAAAGCAGAACACTTACTTTTCATTTCCTGGTGCCCAGCCCATTCCTCTTAGCATTGCCATACCAAAATCTTTTATTGGCACAGCTTCATAATCATCTAGTGAAGACTAAAAAAAAATAGGTACAAGTACTTGTTATTTTACTCTATTCATAATTTTGTGAATGATATAAAAAATTCTTACTTCTCTTTGTCCATCAAGTACTGGATTTGTAGGGATGGTTATTTTCATAGACTGAATGTCCTGTTTCTTTTCTTGTTTAGATTCCTGCAACAGTTCTCTCACAGCCATCTGCTCAAGTGTTTCATTTTCTAAATTATTTTGTATATTGTCTTGTGTTTCAGTTTTATCTTCTACTACTGCCTCATTGAGTGAACTTTCTACTTTTTCTGCTATTTCTTTTAGTCTCTCTGTAGTTATTAATGTGTTTGGTTTCATAGGTATTATAAGAGGTTCTACTTCTTTTAATATTTCCTTGCTAAAAAAATAAGACAGAAATAAAATATTAAAATTAAAAGTAATCTTACTCCATTGTTACTCTATGTAATAATAGACCTATCACAAAAATATTTGCCTCCTCATCATCATCACCATTTAAACCTATGACATCCACTGTTGGATGTGTCTAAAAAATTTCAAAAATACAATTAAATACAATTCCCTTATTAAAAAATTTACAACCACAGCACCTACAGTTAGCCAAAGTTATGCTATATAGTATATCCTGTTCAATTCTGGTTGCAAATGAAATTGCATTGGTAATTATGTTATAATTTTTTTTAACACAGTTTGCCAAATATGGTGATATATAGAAATATGTACAAATATGAACTTAACTGTAATAGTTCTTTTCCAGCAAACCTTAGCATGGAGAGAAAAGTGAGTGCCCTATGCAGGTAGAATATGTGTAAACTAAATTAGAGAATTTTTTTATAGGCAACTATATTCCAGTTTAAATGATGTAGTAGTCAAATTACTGGGAAAATAAGAACATATCATGCCATGTTTCATAAAAACATTGTGGGTTTTATTAAGGAGGGCACAGTATGTTTGTGTAAATATATCACTTATTAGACGTCCTCACTTCTTAAGAATTAATATTTATAATTTCTTAGCTCTGTTGTCAAAAAAATATTCTACAATAGTTAATATCTCAAATAAAATGTAAAAAGGGATGTTAGTAAAAATCAGAAATTATTTTATTATACTGTAATCGGCAATTTTTTTTCTTTTTTGCCATAGCCTTAGTTCATTAACCTGCAGTGTTCATAATCAATAAAATGTAATTTTTATACCCAATGATTTTGATGGAATTTTCTTCGACACTTTCGATGTATTCACGTTGTTCAGTAACTACAGGCTTCTCTTGTTTTTTTGTTTTCAAAAATCCAAATGATATTTTCTTACTTTCCATTTTTATTTTGAGTCTTCTGTTCCTTTTACTTATACAGATTTACTGAAAATAGTTCTCTGGTTTAGTAAAGAAACTTTTATCAATTATTTTACAAATGCAAAAACAAATAATAAACACCTAATGCATAATAAACACCAAAAGATTTAGGTTTTTATATAGTGTAGTTCCACAATAATAAATACGCGGTAATGCTTTTACACCCAATATAGTCATTTCCAAATGTCACTTTGACTAGAGTTTATTTAATGTATGTGGCTACAGAGTAGGCTGTGCTAATCTACAGAATATTTTGACGTAAAAAAACTTACCAAAGGTTTTTAATTTTTACAGGTACTTTTAAACAAAAAAAAGCGTAAAAATCTTCATTATTGTCGCTTTAACGGTAATGATTTATTAATGTTATTTTAGTATCAATATTAATTAATTAGTCTATCAATGGCCATTTATCAGCTGATGATGATGAATAACGGCGCTTGGTTAAAAATCATGACCTTAAGTGACATCGGTATCCTACTATATCGGTATGTACTCTCGTGGTTTTTTGACTTAGAACTTTTTAAACAACTACAAGAAAATTACGGGAATTTGTGATGGATCGAAATGAATGTATTGTCTAGAAAGCAAAATAATGGAGTAGTTAAGAATAAATTTTTAAAAAATTATAAAAGACCAAAATTTACTGAAAAATGACAAAAGTAAAACATTAAACAATTCTAAATTATTAAATCCAGCGTAGATGGATGCCTATACTTCCCAATGGGTAATATTCGGCTGATAATGCATTAATAATCATTTTAATAACATATTAAACAAAAGGTTTACTACATGCACTGATTCGTTTTAAATACTATTTTCCAACGTTAATGTCACTTATATTTAAGATTTGACATGTTTTCATTGTAATTGTCAAAAAACATTTCGTATACATTGTGAAACAAAATTGTTACTTTTATAATAGGTTCTATTAATTTTGTATCTATTAACACTTGTAGTATATACTCATTAATTGATTTTTTAGAAACATCTTTACAAAATGAGGTTGGTAGATACAGTGAAGCTTATGGAATTACAGAACACACCTTCGAATATACGTAATATTTGTATTGTCGCACACGTGGATCATGGAAAAACAACTCTGGCCGATGCTTTAATATCACATAATGGTATAATTTCCCAAAGAATGTCCGGGAAACTTAGGTATATGGATAGTAGACCTGATGAACAGGAGAGAGGTATTACTATGAAAAGCAGTAGCATTTCTCTTTACCATGCAATGGAGAACGGAGAGTATCTTGTGAATTTAATAGATTCTCCTGGTCATATCGACTTTTCGAGTGAAGTTTCATCAGCAGTGAGATTGTGTGATGGAGCCATAGTAGTGGTAAGAAATATTTCAAAATACTATATTTTTTTATTTAAGTTGCAAAGGTGCAGAATACACGTGAGTTCTTTTATTCAAAGAATCTTGTGCTTTGTCAAAGGAGCCATTAATAATTATATATGTTTCATTAAATTACATTTATCGCATTTATAAGTTATTATTTTTATTTTAATTATTAACTATTTTTCAGAAAACCAAAGTTTATTTCATATCAGTTATGTAAGCTTTCATAATTTTTAATTAAACTTTCACATCTTCTGTTTAATTATCATACAGTAAGCAAAAGAGAATATAGGTTACAAATAACTTTAAAGGTCTAAAATTATGCTTATATAAATTTTTCTAACAATCTTTCTTTTTAACTGTAAATTTTTGTTTTTATTTCTGTTTAAGGTAGATGTTGTTGAAGGTGTTTGCCCACAAACAAGACTGGCACTAAAACAAGCATATGCAGAAAACATTAAAGCAGTATTAGTATTGAACAAAATTGACAGACTTATAATAGAGATGAGAATGTCACCACTTGATGCATACATTCATGTTAGTCAAATATTGGAGCAAGTTAATGCTGTAATGGGAGAACTATTTGCATCAAACATTTTAAAAAATGAAGAAAATTTGATTGGCAAGCAGGTAGGTATTCAAATTAAATTTTCAATTCAGCTTAATAATGCCAATTGCAAGTGGTATCTAACAACATTCCAATTAGGCTGAAATATTATCATAAATATTTTCCACCAGATTTTTATATTCCAATTCAAAGTTTTCAAGTAACTGAATGCAATAATTACCAATACTATGTTTTAATTTCATTACAATTAATACATTGTAATTAGTCTTTTACATTTCTTATATGAAATTTGATTGATGAAGTGTTCAAATTATAACATATATTGAACAAGCATGAAAGACAATTCATGTAATGTCTAACTATCCTTTATTACATTATTAGATTAGAATGTGTTGGAATGACCTAGGAGTAAATTTTCATGCTATGGATATAAAGCGCATGACTTTGATTCTTAGTGAAGATTTTATTTTTTAACTTTTTCCTGTGTTTCATAGTGCTAACTTTGATCTTTCATATCTTCTTCACCCATAGAGCTGTAGATTTTTTTGTTACAAATTTCTCATCTCCTTATCCTGTACTTCATTTTATCCTGAAAACACACCATTTTACTCATCCTATTTAAAAGTTGAAAGTAATATGGAGCACATTAGTTTCTTTTATCCTGCTGCATTTAAGTAACATAGCCAAAATTAATTGTAATTTTAATATTGAACATTTATCTATATAGCAACATCAACATAACCATCTTAAGGAGTCTCAAGGTAATGAAGAAAACAATTACTATGATTGGACATCAGCTTTAGAAGATGCTGATGATTCAACTCTTTACTTTTCGCCTGAACAAGGAAATGTTGTTTTTGCCAGTGCTATTGATGGATGGGGTTTCACTATACAATCATTTGCTAAATTGTTTGCAGAAAAACTTGGTAAGTAATTTATTACTACTTTACTAATTTTTATGATGCAGTTATTCTACAATTTAAGTGGCGGTTAATTTAAAATAACTCATTGAAATAGTCAAATTATTATTATTTAAGAGATTCTTTGTACATGAATTTAGGTTATTGGCTCTTTAGTTTTGTCCAGAGAAAAGTAACTTGGGAAAAATTTAAATGTTATCACTAGCATAAGATAACCTACTTGATATTTTTAAAATAAAATAGATAACAAAGTTAATGTTTCTGTTGCTGAAAATTTCTGTCTTCTCTTATGAGGAAAGAGACAACACACATTAAATATGTGCACTAAAAGTGTTGTAGTTGTTTGTATTTTAAAACATTGGTTTTCTCTTAATATTTTTCTTTCACTGTGTTCACCAGTTTAACATCACTTATGAACTGACTTATCACCACTACAATCAAGAATAGTTAAAATGTAATATTTGATTTTAGGTGTAAAAGAAGATATTCTCAAAAAAGTTCTATGGGGTGATTTTTATTTGAATCCCAAAACAAAACGTTTTATGAAAGGAGCACAGGAGAAAGCAAAAAAGCCTTTATTTGTACAAGTTGTGTTTGATAATTTATGGAATGTATACGAAACAATTGTACTTAGAAATGAAAAAACAAAAGTTCCCTTGATTTGTGAGAAACTTGGTATTAAGCTCTCTACTAGAGATTTAAGGCATACGGATAGCAGGATACAACTGCAATCACTAATGATGCAGTGGCTGCCCCTTTCATTTGTCGTGCTGAACATGGTGTGCACAAAGTTACCGTCACCAAAAGAAATACTGCCTGAAAAAGTAGAAAAATTAATGAGTTCTCAAATTTGTGAATTTGAATGTTATCATAATGAAATAAAAAGTCTGAAAAATGACTTTTTAGACTGTGATAGTAGTGAAGACAGACCATTGATTATTTTTGTATCGAAAATGTTTAGTGTTGATAAAAGAAGTTTGCCTGAAAATAAACCTAAATCATTGTCTTCTGAAGAGATGGCTTTAAGAAGAGAACGTGCACGGCAAATGCGAAAAGAACAAAACATTTCTCATCAAGAGTCTATAAATAATAATGATAATAAAGTCATCAGTAATGATGTTATTCACGAAAAATGTGTTGAAGATGAGTGTGAGAAAGAGAATGTAGACCAACCAGTATTTATAGCTTTCGCTAGAGTTTTTAGTGGTAAAATAAGAAAAGGCGACAAAATATACGTTTTAGGTCCCAAACATGATCCAAACAAAGCACACACAAAAATTGATGCCAATAAGAAACTTAAAGACTTACAAAGCCATGAACATATTACTATAGCTGAGTGGGTAGTTTTTTTTTAACATGTATTTTTTTATATTTTTTCTGATAATAATTATAAATTTGTACCATAATTTTAATTTCAGAATAAAATCTTTATATATATTAATGGGAAGAGAACTAGAAGAAATTGAGGAAGCGAGCGCCGGAAATGTAATAGGTAATACTTCTATTGTCCCTTTGTTGTTCAGAGATCTTTTTGTCTTTTCAAATTTATAAAATGTCATAAAGTGTTATAAATAAATCAATAACCGATTCTTGTCTTTTAGTCCAAAATTATCAGGAAAACTGTTTAAAAAATATATTGAGAAATAGGTGCCATAGTGTTTATTTTATAGAAATACACAGTAAACATAAACCTTAAAGTTGTCATTCTAATTCATATATTTAAGCATTAGTTAAGTAACTTTTATTTAAAGATCTGTGGTATTTTTTTTTCAGGTATAGGCGGACTGGATGAATATATCCTCAAAACTGCAACATTAAGCAGTACAATAGCATGTCCAGCCTTTTGTGAAATTCAGTATGCAGCCGTGCCGATATTAAGGGTCGCTGTGGAGCCTTCCTTCCCTTCGCAACTTCCTCAGCTAGTCAAAGGTCCTTTTAGTATTAATTATTACCCTTGGCAGGCATTGTTAATATTTTTAATTACAATTGATTTAGAAGTTCATAAATAATTTATTAAGAAATTAAAGAAAAATAATCCCTTTATTGTCATTCACTTGTTTATTCTTTCATGAGTCCATAGACACCCACTGCTGGATGCTGTTGCTAAAGATCTTTTTTAATTGAACCTTTAATTTATGTATGTTACTTAACTGAACTACTAAACTTACTACAGTAGTAACCATTTGAATGTTTTGTCCCGTTAATTTTTTTTTATTGTGTGTAGATAAAAATGGGTGACTTTGTTTCTACTCCTCTTTAATTTATATTCCTCATGAATGAATATTTAATTTTTGTGTATCATTGGTTCTTATTTTAAAAGCACTTGACTAATAAAATTACTGTGGTAGTGATACATGTGGTTTTGTGTCTTGAAACGACCAGCACAATATTTAACTAACTTTATAGGCAGGTATTATTTATCACCAGAAGAACTTCTCGTTGGTCAGGTTATTTTGATATATATCGTTAACTTGGTTCTTCTGAAAGCTTTTTCCATCGCACATTGACAAGATTATACAAAAATGTAGAGGGAAAAACTACACGAAACTGTTTGTGCTTTTTTTCCAGGACTCAAACTTCTCAATCAGTCGGATCCATGCGTACAAGTTGTTTTGCAAGAGACCGGCGAACACGTTT
Source organism: Pachliopta kotzebuea (assembly GCA_018246255.1). NCBI lineage: Eukaryota > Metazoa > Arthropoda > Insecta > Lepidoptera > Papilionidae > Pachliopta > Pachliopta kotzebuea. The sequence continues at coordinate 1,717 of DWLS01002813.1, read as the reverse complement.
TAGTTACAGCGGGCGAGGTACATCTTCAGAGATGTTTGGAAGATTTGAAGTAAATGTTTTTTGTAATACTTAAAAAGTGTAATTGTATAGGTAAAAACAGACTTACAATTATTGCATCAGCAGCGCTGGGCCTAAGCGATTGACCACATACCCAGATGTCCCTGATTCGATTCCGGGGTCAAATATGAACTTAGTTTGGTGGTAGGGTTTTAAGGAACTTGTTCAACTACCTTGATATAAAATAATAATATATAAATCTGCAGACATGGTAAAAAAATGCAATTATTGCATTATATTTTTAGTTGTGCAGGAAAATAAAAAGTTTTAATACAGCTCGCATTTCATTACAAAAAAAATATTTAGTTCCTAAAGTATATAATTATTTTTATCTTTAAAATAACTCTTGCGGTGTGATTTTTTAACATTTATTGACCATGGATTTTAATTTTCAGAAATATTTACGCTAAAATACCTCTAACTGTTTCTGAACCGATAGTACCATTCAGAGAAACTATTGTTGATCCACCAAAATTAGATATGACAAATGAAGAAATTGATTCACAGAATGTAGGTAAAGGATCAGATACTATTAAAGATCCAGTTATAACGATTTATACTAGTAATAAGCAGAGTAAAATAAAAATTAGAGCAAAGCCTCTGCCTAAAGAAATTACTGAACTTTTAGACAAATCAACAGATTTACTTAAAATCATATCGCAACATATAAAGACACTGCAGGGCATGTCTAAAAATGAAAACGTAGATAAACCAAAAATAAACGGAGCGAAAAATAAACTATCAGAGCGTATGGTTAAAATTATTGAGGTATTCAAAATGGAACTTCAGACCATTTCATTGAAACTGGGCCCGGAATGGAAAAATATTGTCGAGCAAATATGGTCCGTTGGGCCGAGAAACTGTGGTCCTAACGTGCTACTTAATCAAACACCCGATTACAAAACTAAATATATCTACCATGAGGAAGAAATAAGAGACGATCCTCGGCTAGAATATGAGAGCAGTTTTGTAAATGGATTTCAATTAGCAACGCTTGCGGGACCCTTATGTGAGGAACCAATGATGGGCGTTGCTTTTTGTGTTGAAGAATGGACTCTAGAAAAAAATTGTGAAGACGATACTAATTATACATTTGGACCTCTATCAGGTACTCGGTTCTTTAATTATCTTAATTCGAAGTAGGATCTCCATATATTCTTATAGTTGCATAAGCAATCATTCTCTCTCAATTTCCGTTTCTCATTTTTTCATTCTCGCATAAACGCTTAATTATAACATTATTCATTTTGTAACCTTAATAAATTTTGACCAAAGGGCAAATAATGTCAGCTGTGAAAGAAGCATGCAGAAGAGCTTTCCAAGTCCAACCGCAACGACTGATGGCTGCTATGTACTCATGCGACATCGTCGTGGATCAGAAAGTATTGGGTAAGTGTTTTTTTATAAATAAGGAATACTTTACCAAGTCTTCGTTGTAAAACATACATCATCTCACTGCCCTGTCTCCACTTTATCTCATGTGTGTACCGCGTATTCTTAACTTATAACTTGTAACCGTAATATTTACCTGTCACAGATTAACGAATTAAAACTGTTACAAGAAACAAAAATAATTAGCAGGCATCATAATTATCGTCTTTTGCTATTAGTAGATAAAAATTATAAAAACAAACAAGTATTTGATAAGCAAACAAGGTCT
>DWLS01002812.1:0-17171 GCA_018246255.1 Pachliopta kotzebuea | reverse complement strand
TTCTCTAGCTTGAGACCTCGGGCCAGACGCCAGAAGGCGTCCTTGGATGGCTCGAGATCGCCGAGTAGGGAATCCCATCTATCGGACCTATATAAGCGTTTCTGTTACCACATTTAATACTCATATTATATTACTTTCCCTTTCACGCTCTACTTTAAGAGCCTCCATGCACATTTTATACAAAGGTTGTTATATAATAAAAATATCTTAATAGAATATCAAGTACGGATTTACTGTCAATCTTACGACTGATTTCTTTGAAACGCCTTATAGAATCCCAATCTTAAAATAAAACTCACCGTTTTGCAAAAATCGTAGTTTCTCCTCTAAAACGTCATCATTTACTACAGCGGCACCCATAATAACATCAGAATGTCCATTCATGTACTTGGTCAATGAATACACGACGATGTCAGCGCCGAAGTCCAGCGGCCTCTGCAAATACGGCGTCAGGAAAGTGTTGTCGACGACAACAAGAATGTCCCCGTGACTCTTTGCAATTTCAGAAACGGCAGCGATGTCCACCACTTTAAGCAATGGATTTGTTGGAGTTTCAATCCAGATCATCTGTAATAAGTTGTAAATGTAAAACAACTAAACAGAAGCAATATTTACTTTATGGAACGAGGCGATGAATACAATCTATGCTGCTGTGTTAACATCTTATCTTGCACCCTAATTAGGACCCCTTTCGGCAGGTGTATCACTTTACATGTTTTGCTATACTCTTTACTATGATCAAGAAGAGCAAATGATCTGATACATTTTTTTATTCAAATCCTTTTTTTACGCAATTATACTCAACAGCCTACTAGTAGTAAAAGGACGTAACTACTCACTTGACTTTTTATGTAGCAAACTCGACTGTAATTAGTTAATTTAACGCTTTAGCAAAAACGTACATCATTTAACAATATTATTATTAATTATTATTACTTTAAGGCTATATGTACACGCCAATTTTTATTTAATTTGTTTTCTTTAGCACTAATGGATACATTCTCAATACCTAGTAGAACTGTATACATTTTGTTGTGTTTATTACTTGAACCATGGGCCCAAAGATAGTAATCATTACCCATATGTAAATTATGACATAATGTAAATTTAGGTCTCAATTATATTGTGATAAATATTTTGTACTGCCATATAGGCAAGAAGAGCAATTACTTTAAAAATAATTTAATGAATTGGATGTAATTATATGCCATCTTCTACCAAAATCTAAACTTAATGGTTACTTTAAATAAATTCTACAGACTGTCTGAATTTTTTGCTAACACAATCATTTAAGACAAAATTTTAAGTAAAAAAAAAAAATTCAGAGATAATAAAATTATTCATGTGCCTATGATAGCTGTTATCTGCATTATGAATATTTTAACTGGTTCAATGACTTTATATATAATCATAGTGATGTTATCAAAATTTTAACCTTTTTTGTAAATAAATTTGTAATCTCAGATTGGTAAGACTATATTTTCATACCAGTATGCAAATATTCTTATCAAGCTATTTTGTTATGCTTTACACATAATTATTAAACATTTGAGTAACATAAAACAATTTCGCGATAAAGATTATTGTGAATTATTGATTACTAAACTTGATGTGTTTTCATAAAACTGTACTGCATTATTTCATCATTTAATGCATCAATAAAATGTTGATAATTCATTTAACAGAAAAATTTATATATCATTTATTATTATTATATTCTGTAGAGTTTTACATTATAACTACACAAAAAAGGGGTTTGAAGAAAAAAAATCTTACTTTTGTCTTTTCCTTAATAGCATTTTTAATAGATTCTAAGTTAGTAAAATCAGTAAAAGTAGTTTCTAATCCAATTCTCTCCAGTACCTTCCTGTAACAATGATCACATGTTATAAAATTTCACTTAATTTTCTTCCAATATTTTCTCTGTGAAAAAAATCTCAGTTCGCTTGTCATGTATGTAAAAATCCATTTCTAGTCGAATGTAAAATTTTTAAATGGACAACTGAGTTATAATGTTACAAGCAAAGTGTATTCAACATAATTTTCTTATTAATATTTACATAGATTTTAGAAAGAGGCATGTAATAAGTTACAAAAGTTAAGAATAAAAAGTAAATACACAAGACTTTTCAGACATTTTCATCAACATATATGTTTTTACCTAAACAATCTGTTTGTTCCTCCATAGACATCATCACAGCATACTATGTGGTCACCATTACTAAGTAAAGAAACAATAGTTGTTGTTGCTCCTAAACCAGATGCAAAAGTTAAAGCATATTTTCCTCCATCTAATGCTGCTAAACATTCTTCCAATGTATTTCTTGTTGGATTTCCCGACCTTCCGTATTCAAATCCCTGTAAGGTTTTTACTTATTGTATTGATAATACCGATTAAAGTTAAAGAACTATTTTGTTTCATGTATTTTCATTGTTAATAATATATCTCATACTATACAAACATATTATCAAAAATGATGATGCAATTCATTTTATAATTAATTTAAAAAATTATGTTTTTATGCAAATATATCACTTTAAAAAGTGTCATAGTGAAATCAATAAATTACTCTCATAAATACGAAATAGCTTTAAATATGTATGAATTAAAAAAATAAATATAATTAATAGAATTACTTACGGTATGTTCTGCTGGAGCAGGTTGCTTGAATGTAGTTGATGTAACTATAGGCGGAATTACAGCAGCTGAATTCCACTTATCTGGATCCTGACCAGCATGAATTGCGAGAGTGGCAAAACCAGGTATTTTGTTTAAGAATCCTTGACTAGCCATTTGGTGGCGAAACTATAAGAAATGTTTTAGGAAGCTAAATATAGCCACTTAAATCTTGATTTAAGACAATAACTCAACGAAATTAAGATGACCTTGTATAAATATTCTTAGCTTAACCTCAATGACTCCTCTATTACTTCTTGAAAGGCTTAATTACAGCCTATAACAAATTTTAGAGATTTAGTTATTAGGTCTTTTTTAAGCTGAGAAATCATTTAGTTTATATTATATGGTAAGACATAATTAAGGTTCCATACATTCTATCATTAAAAAAATCGCAACATCTTAAATAGTGACGCTAAATAATATTAAGATTGAATTGTCTTTAAAAAATTTAATATTACTCACGGTAAATTCAGGAAATCACTAAAAAACAAATAAATTTGCGTGAAATTAATGAACTTTCAATACTTTTATTGTATTAATAAAATACCGGCCGAAACTACACACGAGTACACTGTGCGTCAAAACGCAACGACCAATTCAAGGAAAATAATGAGTTGGGAATTGAAATTCAAATTTAAAGGCAGTAGAAAAGACATAGCACAGATATAAAATAAATCTGCAATGACATACGTCAATCCTTTAAGTTCACGTTTTTGTAGGTAATTTATTTACGTAACATTAATTATTGTTTAACTTCATGTTTAGTCTTTAATTAAAATATTTAGGCCGCTTTTGTATTTCTCTTGAAAAGCAACATCAAACTAAGATGCACATGTTTAAACATACTTAAAGCTAATATCCACATATTAATTGTTATCATGTTTTGATATGTAAAATTACAATATTTTTAATAAAAGAGTACTAGTAAATGTCCTGTAAATATCATTTCGATCAAACACTTCGGTGATAACCGAAAAGAAAAAGAAACGGAATAATTTATTTGTCTGAATTAAATAAATGACTATTTTTTATTTATTAAATGTATATTTCTATTTTATTCATTTGTATACAAGTAGGAAACAAATTTGCTTACATAATCTGTCACAGTCTCTCGCAAGTGTCTCTTCGCGCCAAAATATAACAAAATTGCATCTAATGATGTTTAAGTCAAAAAGTTTATTTTATACGACATAAATACATTTAAATAAGGTAAAAAAGAACCACTTGCTACTCTAATCTATTAATTATAAAATTAATTGAAAGGAATAAAATGAAAATCGAGAGCAAACCTCTAAGATATGCTCATGCAGAAGGACACACAGATGTATGTTTTTCTGAAGATGGACAGTAAGTTTTGTAACGAGATTTATAAACTTGTGTAAGGTAGAGGCGTATTGTATATCTAATTTTATAAAAATTGTACACTATTTTTACTTCAGGCACATAATCACTTGTGGACATGATGGCGATGTACGAGTTTGGGTTGACATTGAAGATGATGAACCAAATTCACACTGTGTAGGAGAAAGTGCACTGGCTGTGTGCTTCAAAGATAAAAGATTGTATGTTGCAAATGATAATCATGCAGTTCAAGCATATACATTTCCAGCTTTTGACAAGGATGGCATTGTCACCAGATTTACTGCACCAGTTACGCAAATTATGTCATCTTCAAAAGTTGAGGTAAACTATGTATTTGCGTTAATAATCTATGCTTTTACGTAATGCTGCAGTACAACATTACATTATAAATAGTCTTTATACTGGCATACCACCTTATTAGATTATAATGGTTGGAATTAATGTTTACTAAAATCTTAAACTCATTAAAAAAAACTTTTAGGAGTAATTATGTTATATTTCTATCATAATCAATTGTTAAAAGTACCATAATTATTTTAATGTAGAAAAATAACATTTTTTATTTCTAATCTCCTCTTTACCTTTCATTACTAATTTAACTAAGCATTTTTTCTTACAGGTATTGGGTTGTAGTTCAGAGAATATGGAGGCAAAAATTTGCAACCTTGAAGGTGGTGCCCCATTATTTGTAATGAATGAACATAAGGGTCCTGTACTTAGTATAGCTATATGCCCACATATGAAATATGTTGCTTCAGCTTGTGGAGATGGTGTATTGAGAATTTGGGATATTGACACACAAAAAATAATAAAAGAAGTGATCTGTGTACCTAAAATAAATACATTTTATGCTGCTAAAGTATTGTGTAAGGATTGTTATATTAATTTCATTACAAAAATTATTTATGATTTTCTCAGTAAATTATGTTCATTCATTTCTTTTAATAATTTTGGTTGTTATTTTTACAGGTTTATAAGTTTTAGTCATTAAGTTTAAAACCTATGATGATATTTGATGAGAAAATTCTTATCTTAATTAATTGGTAACCAGAGAAGGATAAGTATATACTGTAATATTTTATTTATTTACAGGTAGAATAAATTTTGACCCATCAGAAGGTAAATATTTGGCATACCCTAATAACAGAGAAGTTATTCTATTGGATTGCAAAAGTTGGGGCCAAAGAATGTCTTTCACACATAATTCTGTAAGATTTATTTATTATTATTGTAATGCTTTATTTCGTTTATGCTAATTTATCTTTAATATAAAATAATAAGTATCTTTGTTATATTATTACAGTAAATAGAAATAACAAAAGAACTAGAATTATATAACATTTTCAGAGATCCCAAATCTTGTAATTTATAACATAAATTAAATATTGAGTAAATATAATTATGAATTTGGAATCAAACATTAACAGTAAAAAGTTGAATGATGGCAACAGTTCAATTTCTATTATATTAAGAAAACTGTAATGTTTTCCAAGGTTTCCTGTTTATTACTTGTAAATAGCACCAGTATGTATAAACAACTCTTTTTACAAATGGTTGCATACCTTTAAATTGAAAATGCATAGATATTTTCAGATTAAATGTGCCGTATCACAATGTCTATTTTCGCCGTGTGGGCAATACTTGGCTGGAAGTACTGTGGCAGGCCAAATAGCTGTGTGGGAAGTACAAACTGGAGCATGTATGGATATTATTGAACACCCAACATCGCATAATGTTTCTGCTATGTCATGGAATCCCAAAGGTCATTTTTTATATTATTTAACAAAGTATAACAAATTTTATTATTCATTAATAAAAATCCTTGGTTTGGTAGATCATGATATTATGACTATTGTTTAACTTTTGAGGGAGTGTATGTCCAGCAGTGAACATCTACTAGTTTTTGATGAACATTATTTCAAGCATTTCATATTATGCTAGAAGACTAGCATGCATCGTGATGCACCATATTTTTTATTATGATTTTTAATCTGGTCTAGTTTCATATTCGTTATCAAAGTTATATATGTAACTGATATTATAAGCCCATGTGCATGATATTACAGGTAATGGAGTTCTAGTGTACTGCGATATTGCTGGTCAATTAGGAATGTTAGTTAATTGTTATGGGAAAGAGAGTAAAAAATTTGATGCTATGGGCGATTCTGAAGACATAGAAATGGTAGAGAAAGATGGTAAGACATTTTTCTTTATATATGAACAACTTATTTTTTATCTGTTTGTCTTGTATTAAAATTTTATCTATTATTGTACTCTTGCTGGTTATTTTTTTGATTAAAGTTGAAGTACTGAAACAAGGTAGCAATCCTTCTTTAAGCGACAATGTCTGTCTGTACATCAACAATTTTAAATCTTGAGAACTACAAGGGGTAGGAGGCTTAAATTTGGCATACAAACAGACCTCGCTTATATAATCGCAGCTGTTGGAATTTTGTTGGTCTGTGGTCGGGTTCCCGAGTTGTGGGTGCCCAAAGTTTCAGAATTTTGTATGCCATTTATACTATTTAAACCCAATTTATAAAGGCTGAAGAGGATAATTATTTTGGGAGTCACTATAACAGTAATTTGTGTTGTTAACGAAAAATCCTGTTCCTGTAATGAGTCCCTTATGTATTAGTACATTACTAATTATTTTGTCCTTATGTGTACCTTAATAATGTTTTAGATAATGATGATTTAGTTGACAATCTAATACAAAATTATGAAAGCGACGACGATAATGCGATATCATTAGAGAAAATCAAAAACGAGACTCTCGGCCTACATGTCGAACAAGACGATTCGCGGCCACAGTCGCGATTGGTCGCACCAGTTCCTGCCACCGTACCAGCGCAACCGCCCTTCCAGCCTTCGTCTACACCCGGACATTTAGAGCACAGGTTATTATAATTACAAGTCATTGTTTTAAAGAATATTTATTAACGTAAAATTCCTCCAATTTCTTATTAAATCAAGTTTTTGTAAAACTACTTAAAAAATATTTTTAATGATTGATTAAATATAGAACAATTGTTTATAGATCATACAAGTATAATTAAAAAATGGAGGTTTTAATAACAAAAACCTTTTAAAATCCTGCTTTTATTTTTTTTAATTTGATGTAGTCACTAACACTTAGATATCTTTACATTGATTATTTCTGCACTTGAAAAAATGTATAATTTTTCTAGGTACATGTGCTGGAATGATGTTGGTATAGTCCGTTGTCATACTGCAGAGAATGGAGAATCCAGTATTGACATTGAATTTCATGATACAACTTTACATCATGGTATACATCTGAACAATTACCTTAACCATACAATGGCAAGTTTGTCCACCTCTGTTTTGGTTTTAGCTTGTGAAACTCCCAGGTACATGCAACTTGTTAAATTCTATTTAAATGCTTCCTTCCTTTTATTGTTTTGAACCTGTGCGAGGGCTTTATACCCTCTCAGAGGTTCAAAATTGTATCCCCATTAGCATTCTCTTGGCTTGTGTAGTAGTGTCTGGAAAGAGAATAGCCTGAGAAAAGTTGTCAGCAGCTTTTCCTGTGTCCCATTGCAGTGTTGATTTCTACTCTCAAACATTGATATGCAGACTTATTGTATTTTAGTTAATTGGATGTAATAACTAGTGAAATTACTATGGTAATAAGGCCATAAGTTGCAAATCATATTTTTCCATAGAAAAAAAAAAATAAAACAATATGATTCTGTAAACCTACTGATTCCAAGCTTATGTTAATAGAAAAATAATGTTAAACATTTTAATCATTATCAATTTTTCAGCAAATTAGTTTGCATATCATTAGTGGGTAGCAGTAAAGAATGGAGTGTATCCATGCCTGATACGGAGGAGATATTATGTGTAGTGGCAACAAGCGGTCTGGTGGCATGTGCTACCAACGCGCGCTTGTTAAGGCTGTTCACACCAATGGGCACTCAGAGACAGGTATGATCAAATTAAACATTAAATCTGTGCCGTTATTTGTTTATTTTTAATATTGTTGGTTTGTAATGTAGCCGATTTTATTGAAGTAGGTTTTTTTTTGCATTTTTTATAATGTAGTTTAGTTTTAAAGGGACTGGCATATCTTTAATGAGTGATAAGAACCCCAAAAGTGTAGTTGTAGTATTAAATATTTTCTGTGGAAATGGTTATAAGTAAATGTGGTTTCATTAATAAATATTTCTTTTAAATTCATTCTAGGTCATTTCTTTACCTGGACCAGCAGTGGCCTTATCTGGGTTTAATACTACAGTAAATGCTGTGTACCATAAAACTGATCCAGGAATCTCTGATCAACATCTCGCAATGGATATTATTGCTCTTAATGGTAAATACTAGTATTATTAAAAGTAGGTTTTTAATAGTGGGTGTGTGTTGTCAGAGACTGTATAGATAGGTTACTTCCACAAACTCTGTATCTATCATTAAGCAGTATAATACCAGTTGAAAGAAGTTATGAATCAACATTTGTAATATTGTGGTTAATACATGCCTTTTTTTGTGATTATATCCATGTGATTTGATGTATGGTTATACATTATTATTTGATAGATATAGGCGTATCAGTAGTAACTACAGAAACCTCACACCAACATACCGTCACTGAAGCTGTCACTGGTGATGGAATCAAACACACTGTGTCAACATAAATTATTCCATTATCAGGTAGACAAGTACGATGTAAAACAGTTCATCTCCCATTGACTCCAAGTTCGAGATTGGCCTGGATTGGAAGCACCGACGTCGGTTCACCTTGCACATATGACAATACAGGAATACTGCGACTGTACGACATTGCTAGTGGAGTGTGGATACCGATTTGTGATACAAGCAATCATTCCAAAGGAGCATCTGACTCATGGTTCATTGTGTCAGTGAGTATTATTGGTTTTTGAAACTTTAAAAGTGATTCTCACTTCAAAAATAATATTAATGGAAAAAGCCACTATTCTGTTGTAAAAATAAGTATATAAAAAAGAAGGGCCAATCCACATCTAAATTTTTATTATGTTCATACTCAATTACATACACAGAATATGATAATTTATGACTTTTTTAATATTTAAATAAATCTAATAAGTTATTGTTAAAAAACGACTTGTATTAGCAGAAAGTATATTAACAAAAAAGAAAGTTAATAAACAACAGGTATACAGATGTGTATTTTTTTTTAGATCAGCGAGCCAACACAGACTGTACGAACTATCCTTTGCAGAGGCACTTCCTTTCCTCTCACAGTGCCTAAACCTATTGTCACAGAACTACCTATTCAGGTTTTTTTATTTGTTTATATATACTTAAATAACTAATTATGAGGTTTAGTGAAATTTTTGAAAACATTCTCTACCTTTAAAGAAAGAAGGTAGGTACCTAGTAAGTATTACAGTGAAACATATCAAATAAAACCCTAACTGCATCTGAGGAGACAGCAAGAATTAGTAAAATAATCATGGTATCTGATGCTATGCTTTCATGGCCTGTTCCGGGTATTGTAAAAAGTAGTCATTGGCTCCTCGCTGGCACTGCCAAGATGGACATTGTATAGAGATCACGTCTAGGTATTGATCTCTTCAAGTCGGTATGGAGACGATAAAGGCGCCAAACATAACAGCCACAATGCCGAATGCCAGATTAAGGCAGGGGAACTTTGTTCATTGAGAGATTCAAAGAGATGTTAAATATTAAATGCTAACAGTACGCAATTGTAGGATTTTAAACATAATATACTTTTTCCAGATACCTCTGTGTGAGATGGATACAGAAAAGGCTCAATATGAAGAGCAGCTGGTGCGTTGGGCGCATACAACCTCCGATGTCGATATGAAGACTGCAAGAGAGACTGCTTTAAAACTATTCGCTGTTAGTATAATACCTTATTATATTGTTTAACTGCATCTTTAACTGGTGGTAATCCTTAGGAGTTTGAGGTAGTTTAAGAGGATACTCCCGCGGCGCCTATATCTGCCGCCAAATAATATAGTGCAAACATTACCAATTGGTTTATTTATTATTATTGCGTTATCAATTGAAAAGGTTCTGAAACTACTGACAACACTGGAATAACGAGACTTAATGTTTTGTCATATATCACATGGTGACAAGCACAGTATGATGCAGTATGTATCATCCTAAATAGCGCCATATTGTTATGGGCGTATAACTATCAGGTGAAATACCAGTTCATCACAAATTCATCTTGAGAAATATGTATTTTTTACCCTGATCCTGAATCTAGATATTTTTTTTGATTGAAAGCTTCGTCAATTTTTTTATTTACATCTAATATCAATTGTTAAATTGTAGTTATGTAAACCGTAGTTAATGTATGTATTAATTAAATAACATTTTTTACGATTTTACAAAATATTTACAGCTCGCTTGCCGCAGCGAGATTGAACAAAGGGCATTAGAACTAATGGAATTGTTGAAAGATGATCGTCTGTTGCCGTTGGCGGCTAAGTATGCGTCGCGGCTGGGCCGGATGCACTTAGCTGAAAAATTGACCAATCTGACTGAAAAGTGGGAGAGTGAAGTCGACAAAATGAATATCGCTCAAAGCTCACATTTCCAAGAATTGGAGACGCAAGAAACTTACGATGTTACAGGCCAAAAGGAAGATATGAACACCAGTCTTATCATACCACACAAGATTAAAAAGAAAATGGAGAATGTGACACCTATTAAGCCAGTTGTGAGTCATATTTATTTACAAAGATATTAATCATAAATTTAAAATAAATCATTAAGTTTCAATCATTAAGTAATTTCAGAATAAAAAACAAGATTTAAATGTTCCTCACGAAACTCACTAAAACTTCATGAGTTTTTATCTAAAAATATATAATAATGTTATTCAACTGTTCGCTGTTCGTTGCTATATAAAGTCGTTGTTTTCGAGGATTATGAATAACTTTGTCAATTTATTAATGTTCACAGCCAATAAAATCGTCACCGGGTGGCGCAAGGAACCCTTTCAGAAAGCAACAGGACTCCGCTAAAATTGTGGCTAGTCCATTGAGTTTAACAGAACGCACCTTAGTCGACGTACACGCCACAAACGATTCAACTGAGAACGAAGATGTACGTAATGTTTTTTTAATTTCATGAAGTAACGAAATTAAGAAGTATGCTTCACCCGATAGTAAGTGACACGCCGTGAGTCTAGTTAGAAAGGAGAAAGAAACCGTTTATTTAGAGATTCTGTACATACTAAGAGACAAACAAAATAAAACATTTGACAAGTACAGTATATCTAAAGTAAGTACCGCATTTCTAGCATAATTCTGCGACGCCGGTACCAGTGGCGTGCCCAGTGTCGCAGAGCCGGAATTTTGATAGTGCCCGTTGTAGTTCCAATGCGTTATCAGACGAGTTCTATATATTTACGTATATAAATTATCTAGTACATATTAATAATTATGTAAATTAAAATATGAATAAATATAGAAACTAGTAAATAGATTGAATAAATAACTATAATATATACATTTTTACTTAATAGGTTATGGTAAGGGAAGGAATTAAAATTAATTAGCTCATCTGTTTGAGATTCATATTAAGTCTTGGTACTCCAGTACTTTTACTACCCAACGCAAATTACAAACTGAAACAAGACATTTGTCAAACAAGTTTACCAATACTCCTGGATTATGATTCCTTTCCTTCTACTAACTTTGGTCAAATTCACAACTAATTTATCTCATTTATACAATTTACAGCCTCTTACGCCACTCGAAGGGGAGACGTTCGTTGATTGGTTTGCACGAAACAAATCCGCAATGGAACAACAGCATCCAGACTTAACACCTTCAGAGTTGGCTCGTCAAGGCATTAGGACATTCAAGAGCGTTCAAAGCAAAAATGGCGTAGATGCAGGTCAGAAGAGGAAGCTAGAAGATGCTAACGATACAGTTTCACCTGTCTCCAATGCTCCCAAGCAATCCAAACTCAGTGCTTTTGCTTTTCAAAAGAAATGATAAGCCTCAGAGAAATTTCATCGGTTTGACTTAAATTTTACAATTTTATCAACTATATGTATTAAACTTTGTCAGGGCTGTATGGGTCATAACATATCATGTGTCTGTACAGTGAGTATCTTCACAATATATTTTTTTAACTACCATTGTTGTTACGCTCTTGACGAAATGGTTGTGGTGATGACAGTACCAGTGGAAACATCAAGCCGGCTTCTTTAGAAAAGTGTTTAAAAAGTGTGTATAATTTTTTTAAACTTGAATTTCTTACAGACAAAGACTAATTAATGGCTATTTCTATTAATGTATGACGGTATGACTGGTAGATAAGACATTTATTTATTGTTTATTGTAAATAAAATATTTTTTAATAAAAATGTAAATGCAGCTCCATTTTATTAGTATTATAAAAAATTACACGTTAGCCAGTTCAGTTTCATCGGGCGGAGGGAAAATTCCTTCTTTGAACATCCTCTGCCATTCGCTACCATTAGGATAGGCGTACTTTTCTAAAGTTTCCGGTAAGAACTGCGTGCTGTAACCCGGTAACTGGAAAGAAAAAAATTAAAACCCGTAACAATATGGACAAAGTTAAGATGACATACGCAACATTTTTCATAAATTTGAGACTCGAGAGGATTTAGTCTTATTATACAGTAATTTTCCTTCCTACTACTCCCGTTGAATCGCACAGTAATTGTAGTTTGGACACTTAAAGTTTTGGTGGTTAAGGAAACCAACCAACAGTCAATTTTCTTTAATTTTTGTTTTTATTAAAAGGTGTATAAAATAATTATTTTAATTTGATGCTATATTTTTAGCTGTTTGAAATTCATTAAGTACAGTCATTAAAACATTAAAAATCGCTTTATAAGACAATAAATTAAAGTATTATCTAAATTGTTTCTAATGAGTCGAGACATCTAGAATAATAGACAATACAGATAAATGGATCTGGAAGACCAGTTTATGATGAATATATAAATGAATTAATAATAATAAGAATTTGTCCCGCCGTCTTAACGTATACTAATAATTATGACATAAACTCACTTTAGGTGCAAGATAACGGGCGTTTTTCACAACGGTCGGGTCGTAGAAATGTTCGTGCTGTTGGTCCACATACTCTATGAGACGCCCTTCCATGGTGCCGGAGAGAGAGGCGTAGTCCCAGTATTGTAGATGCTGTACCATCTCGCACAGACCAACTCCACCAGCGTGAGGACATACCTTCACTAAATTGGAAAATGAACACGTGACAACTTTACGAGCTCGATAATCTGATTATAAGTTAGAATTTCTATGACGAAAATATTCATAGAGTGGTAGTCACACATAATATATTTAATTATATTGTTATAACTTTTTTATTACAAACTTTGTTGGTAAACGGTTATTGCCTTTCGAAAATACTCGTATTTAAATCTGTAATGCTATTAGTATTGCTTATGATATTAGTGTCCATTGTTTAAAATTTGAAGCAAGGATTATATGTGTTAAGGATATTACCTTTTAGTTTTTCAGCCATCAAATATACAGCCAGTATTTCATTAATTCCTCCGATGCGTGCGGAGTCAATCTGACAGAACTGCATGCCGCCACTTTGTAAGAATTGTTTGAACATAACACGATTAGCGCACATCTCTCCCGTTGCTACGCCAATGCCGAATGGTCTGTATTTAATAAAATTGTTTACTTCTTAATGGCTATTGTTAGAGATAATTCTCTTTAGTCTTAAAACTACTAAAATATACTAAATTTTAGTTTCATTCGGATTCACCTTTCTGATACTGTAAATTAGTTACAGCAAGAACAGCGAAGATTTTAAACATCATACTTCAGAAGTCTTCTGAAAAACAGGTAATCTGGTAGTAGATGTAGGGAAAAGTGGACGTGACAATAACATTCTTGACTATCTTATGGTTGACTATTGAAACACAATCATGCTATTTTAGAAGCAGATGGACAATGATAGCGTGTTCTTAAAAACCCTGCCACGATTAAAAGTGATTTTAACGATACCGTGGTGTGATAAAAGACCAGCTGTTACGTCTCGCGGCTTATCTAATATATCAATATATATATATACGTTTAATACTTTAAAGCTTTGGAGATGGCAGCGTGAGCCAATACATCGTCGGGAGATGTAGGTTCTTCGATCCAAAGAAGTTTTAAAGGTGCTAATTTGGTCATCCATTCAATTGCCTCATTGACACTCCAGGCTTGATTTGCATCAACCATCTATTAAAAATGTCAGTAATAGTTATTCTTAATTACATCGCAAATATGTTAAAGAAACTGAAATTTGTTATTGCATTACCAGATATATACCAGTGTAAGAGATACTTACCAAATACTTATCATCACCTATGTATTTACGTACTGCGCTGCACCTTCTATAATCGTCTTCAAAATTAAGACCTACTTTGACTTTGAAATGAGTAAAGCCGAGATTAATATATTTTTCGCAGAGTTGTTTCACCAGCTCATCGCTATATCCAAGCCAACCTGTGATAAAGTCAAATAAAGTAATATAATTAAATACTCTTTTCCCCCTATATTTAGGGGATAAAGTCATTATTGTCACCATACCGCAGCAGTCCACTGATGAACATAAGCATCTCCCAAAGGACGCCAATTAGTCCCTTTAATAAAGTCATCGACTAAAATGCACCCAAAGCCATTCTATATATTTTATCAATATTTGCATAAATATTTAATATGTTAATTTATTAATAAAGAAAACAACTAAATATTATTTATTGTAACCAATAGTTACTATGTTCTGTGGTCCTTACCAACTTGCGTAGTATACGCCGGATATCCGTTTTCCAATAAAAAGTTTACTCTTTCTTCTATTTTAGCTTTTTTATCATTCAACATTTGAATGGCTTCTTCTTTAGTGATAACATCCGTTATGTAACGGAAATCAATTGTTGACACCAATTCCTAATCAAATTAAACATGTCTGATTAAACGTAATAAAGAACTACACACTGAAATGATTGCGATAACTTTAAATATGTTTTGTTTTGATTGTTGACATTAAGATAAATAAGTTTTACGCAAATATGTTGTAATCAAGTGTTACACAATTTATCTTTATATGTAATGGTTACCTAGTCCGATATTACGGTACATGATGGTGTTAGGTTTCTGTTGCTGATGATTGTCTTGCGTCGTATTTTGTCTCATTGCTACGTTAAATATTAAAAAAAGTTAGTCTAGTTTTCTACTCTTATTGAAAAATATCCATCTCTTACACTACTATTCTTAGAAAAATGTTTTTTATGATTATAAATTTAAGAAAATTCAGAAATGCTAGGATGCCGCTATATTAGTGTACCCCAATTAATTTATTTAATACTGTATTAATTTTGCTGCAATATTATAAATAAAACTAAACAGTGTAAATTTTTTAGACAATGCGCCGTCACAAAAAGTTTTTTAATGTTTTATAAAATTTACCTCGGGTTCCATGTTCACCAACAGCCGCCACAGGGGCTTATTTTCTAACCTAGCCCACAGATCCCAAAGAGAATTAAGAATAGCCGCCACTGCTAAATGTATTGCTCCTTTTTCAGGACCTATCTGAAAGAAAAAAAATAGTGCCACACATAGAAGATTAATAAATTGCAACCACTGATTTCTTCACAATGATGCAAAAAAATGATGTTTCATATTTTAATCAAAATGGATTTTAAAGTTTGTGATAAGGGAAGAATTTTTTAAAGATTTGTGTATAAACATATTGAACATTTTACACAGTAAGATCCTTTGGTACAAATTTTTATGTGTGATCTTTTAAAATAGGCAAAAGGTACAAGAACATAACGCATTTTTACTACCATAAATTATAGTTACATAAATAAAGATATAAAAACCACCCAACCTCAACTCTGCAGAGTTTTTAGGACTAAAAGAGCCAAGCTAGCTTGCAACGTATATGCCTTTTATGTTAAATATTTGTATTTCTATCAATGTTGTTTGTGTATTAAATCAAAACCAACCAACCCATCTCATTTGTGAGTCATTCGTGATGGCACGCCAAAATCCAGCGAAGTCACCAAAAATGTCTGCAGCGTTTTTACCCAAAATAAACTTTTTTAGGGATCTAATGATGAAGACCACCACTTCAGTGCCGCGGCCACATGTGAACGTCAATCCATAGCCTTGATTTCCGTTTTCTGTTGTAGTGGTGACATAAGCACATGAATAGTTAGGGTCAGTGTGCTGAAACATTTAATACCAATCCTCAACAATAGTGTAAGAATCCAAATATACCTTTTTAAACATAAACAAGTATGATTGTGGATGTGTAGTAACCCAATTTTTGGATAAGAGGGACTACTCTACTTTTTATTGTCCCTGAACAAAGGTACCTTTACATTTCTTTCATTAAGATCTCAGCGCGTATAGAATGCATATTACATTGTTATCAAATTCAGAGTTAAATAATTTTCATCATTAATATTACAAAGTCCATCAAGTATCAAGAAGGATAAACACATGTTATTTTTTAATCTTTTTATCAGGGTAATATGTAAATTAAAGGCACATGAAAAAACAGTGATGCACAATTTTAATTATATTGTTTCTTATTTGTTTGCCAGACAATCAATCATATTGTCGATTTAAAATATTTTTAAACAACTATTTTTTAGTACCATTAACTTCTAATGACTATTATCGTTAGACTTTTAAAAATATAGAAGCAACACATTAAGGCGATGTGAACGTGTTAACGGTAAACAGTGTAGTAGTAAATATATTGTATTTCTAGAGTAGTTACTCTACAATGGTATAGTTATACCATCTTTTATTATTATCGTGCAGACAGTATATTTTGTAAAAGAAATATACCAAGATGTATTTACATTACAAATAAACCGTTGTTTACATTTTGACACCTTTAAAAATGGTTCTTTTTAGGTATAGGATTTGAAATTATCAACAAAGCAAAAAATTAAGTGTTATATTCTGTGCCCTTCACGTCCTTGTTTATATAAGCATATAAAAAGAACATAACAAAATGTTTTATAAGCGTTTTTAATAAGGACAGCTAAGACAACTTGCCAGCGTCAGTGTTCCCGTCCAATTACGATGTGGGCGTCTTCAAGAAAAGAGTGAATAGGCATTTGCTA
>DWLS01002811.1:0-17172 GCA_018246255.1 Pachliopta kotzebuea | reverse complement strand
TATATAAAAGTAATTAATGTAATTTCCTTTTTGAACAAAATTAGATTAAAAAATTGCTATTTTACTTGAAAGAGTTCAATTGAAACTGTTTATAATCGGTCTCAGTTTTGCTATTTATTTCTACCATCAAACAAATTGTTCAAGTTTAAAAGGTACCTAGTGATTTATTTTTCTAAGAGGCAACAGGTCAAGCAAAACCTTATAGTAAGTGATACATTTGCCTATAACACCGCGGCTCTAGTAAATATTATATATACAGCATCACATTGCGCTTTTCGTCTTGAAACTTGAGGTGTTAAGTAATTTCACCAGCATACATCATCTTTCAAACTGTAACACAGTAATGTTTTCACAGTACCGTAGAAATAGGAACTGAGGTAGTAACTAGGAGACCTACCTCTAAAATTATAGGTGTAACCTGATTTAATATATCTAAAGGCGACAAATACAATATGTTGCTGTGTCTATTATCTGAACATTGACCACATTGTTATTAGCACGCGTATAATGACCAGTTAGTCCCATCGTTTGCAAAATAAAAAAAATCGTCTGTAATGACCATACTTTACTGCAGTAATTGATTTTTATGTAGACAATCATATAATGCAATCACCTGCGATTGACTACTAAGTAATGTTTCATAATGAACTTATAGACAAAGGCACAAAAAAGGATAAAATCACTTGAGCATCGGACTGAGACTTGTATGTACTTAATGTAATAAAGGGCAAAGAGTTATTACTGGTAATAGACGTAAATGAAAAAACAGTCGCGTGGCTATTGTACTCGTATGAAGATAAAAACTGGTGTTCCGACACGAGGAGCCTGCGCCGGCACGCTCCTGACCCTCGTTAAGGATGGAGCGGAAAGTAAGTGCCTTAGGGATTTTTTATTAGTAGAGTATACATCAGTTTTAACGCTTTTGCAGACTGTCGTAGTATTATTAGGGGTGTAAGGAGTCCCACACAACTTACGGACCCAAGTCAACTTCACCTTCTCGTGGTGTATCCTGCTAGACAACAGACTAGGCTTTGGCTCTGTACCATTCAGCATTATGATAGCGTGGTGGAAGATCCCAAACCCCCCTATCATTGGGAGAAGCCTATGTCCAGAACTGGACGTCTATTAGCCGATAATGCTAGTATTATTCTTACTTTTACTACTGTAGGTATTATTTGTATAAATTATACACAACCTTATTAACATAAACTATAAATTACTTCAAATATACCAATTAAGTTATTCCAAGGTCTAATAACAACTTTGAAGGAAAATATTTTAAAGTTGCTACTAAATCATTATCATCATCAGCCGATAGAAGTCCACTGCTGGATATAGGCCTCCTTCAATAGTGGGATTTGAGCTATTCCCAAGACGCTGGCCTAATGCAGGTTGATGAGGAGCCAAAGCTTCGTTTGTTGATTACCAGGCTGCACCACGAGCAGGTGGAGTTGCTTTGGGTCCTGTAAGTTGTTTGAGACCCCTTACACCCCTGCTACTAAACAGTAGTATCTAAATCTTACTGTGGTCCTGTTTAAAAGACACAGAAACGAGTAAATTCACACAAAGCTAATTTTAACCACAACATTGTCTTGATGTAATAACAAAGGTAATGTTGTGTAAATATTCCAATTAGAGTCTTTTGGATACGACAACCGATAAATGTCTCATTTCAAGCTCTAGCTTGGAGGTTCTAGTGGCGAAGGTTTTATAGCCTAGCTTTTTTCTTGCAATTACATTGAAGGTATAGTTCTTGCTGTCTGGGATGTTTAGGCCTTGCACGGAATCTAGTCATTACTCTGTTATTTATAACATGCGATAACTATTCAGCCATGGAGGGATTGTTTAGAAGCATATGATTCATAACTTTTGATATGAATTTCATTTTTTTATGATATGAATGACGAATTGAGAAAGGCGTTCACCTGATGGTAGGTAATACGCTTGCCTATAATATAGCCCTGGTTGAGATGTACACAACACAATATTGAACTCGTCGCCCAAAGATTTAAGTCTCATTAAAGCAGTAATTTTCTTATCATACAGCACTCTCCAAAGCGGAACAATGGAATTCTAAATAAAAATGTGTTTACCAGAAAAAGAAACTAAGGAATTACGCTAAGCGGTACTAATACGTGTTCCGCACATAATTTGTTATGTGCCGATGGAATTGAAGAAGGGTCGTGGAACGCCGGCGTCGCCTACTCTGATCAGTTCATGCAGCAGAAGGAAGCTGCGGAGATAGAAAAAGAAGAAACAACTTATATATTATTTTCTTCATCAAGTAAATAATTGTTAAAGACTTTCTCGCGTGATTACTGCACGGATTACACTTTATACCGACCGTACCGATGGCGGTGACTGAAAATTAGTGTTTCCCCTGCACCTGGTGAAAAACACACTGAGCTATAGTAATTTTTTGTGTGTTTTGTTATGTCAAATAAACGTACTAACTATCTATCTATCTATCATCCCATCCGCAGCTAAAGGGGCGGGCGTCGCAGGAAAGTTTATTATACCCCTTTTCTTTTTCTTCCGAAGGGGATATCTTCGAAAAGATACAACCTTCTTGGGGGAAGTCAAGATTATGTGGAGATTTTTATCCACTAAAACCCCCCATTAAGGTCGTACTCCACGTTTGGAGAGGACACGGGATCTCCGTTCAGAACACAACCGCGAATATCATAACCTTCTTCAAGCGGCATAATGCAGGTCTAGACAATGGGTTCCTACAGTCGCCGATTATATAAGACCTCGAGGTGATAGCGTGGATTATTTGTACTCTAATTGCGAGAAAGAGACAGTTACTGAGTTTACTCAGGCAAAGATGTGGTCTGATAAGGGCTAATGCTATTGCGATTAAGGGCGACAAGGGCACCATTTGGTTTTAGCCGGTAGGAGTCCAGCTTAACACCTATCTTGCCCCCTCAATGAAGGTGTATCTAGTGCAGGATGTGATCATTAGAAAGATAAAAAAATGGGTTAGGGTTTGCCGCCGTGGTTCGAAGACGATCAGGTCGCCTGCTCGTGGTGTAAAAAACAACCAGTTTTAGTTTGAACACGCGCTGTAGTCATTGCATGTGTAGCCGCTATTATTCTTAATTTCTTGCGAGGGATCGTCGCGCTCGGTGAAGCGCACATCCTGCCGGCTCCGGCACCAGCCTCGCCGCAGTCCCCGCCTGCCTCCTTACCCGCTACATGCGTACAATACTCGCAAACAATTTCATTTGAAGAATTTTTTGTACACAGTATTCTTTTTAAATTTTTTCTAGCGATTAGATGAGCAAGGTGTTCACTTAATAGCACACGTTTGCTAGTTAAGATGGTATACACAGCACCACATTTCGCTCGTCGTCTTTAGACATAAGGTGTTTAGATCTCGTTTCCCCGGTAATTTTACTAGCATATTCACCTTTCAAACCGGAACAATAATGTTTGTATGTTACTATTTGGCAGTAGAAATAGGATTTGCGGTGGTACCTACCTAGACTGTCTCCGGCAAGAGACTTACCATCAGTAAAGTGTTCATTAATCATTTTTTACTTAGTAGCCAGTTTATTAGGTTATAGTAGTTTAGTATTAGTTAGTAGTGTAGTTTTTTTAGTTTGATTTGTAATATTAACAACAAAAGTGGCCCATACAAAATTCTGAAACTTTGGTCACCCACAACCCGACCACTTACCAAGAAAATTCCAACGGCTCTGATCTTATCTAATGATGATGATGTACTAGGTTTTCACTTAAA
The DNA here is from genome assembly GCA_018246255.1 of Pachliopta kotzebuea. NCBI lineage: Eukaryota > Metazoa > Arthropoda > Insecta > Lepidoptera > Papilionidae > Pachliopta > Pachliopta kotzebuea. The sequence continues at coordinate 13,427 of DWLS01002811.1, read as the reverse complement.
TTTGAGTAAAGAATGTGCTTAACAAATCATGTTTGTTATCAAAGAAACGCTGATTAATATTTAAAAAAAATTACAATATTGAAATTTAAGTCTATAATTGAAGTTTCATCTCGTAGCGATGTAATTTCTCATTACATTATTCACCCCACGCAAAATTGCTATTTCTAGTGGGGTATTACTGAAGTACATGGCGGCCACCGCGCATGCGCGGATAATTCACATGGCACCCTAAATAATATCGCCGGCCGCCCCATGCAGAGGCCCATTAAAAATAACCGCGTTAAATAAACCGCCGGCCTTTTTCGTCCATAGACAAATGAGTGACGGGACGCGCGCACGTGTGACGTACGAGTTGGAAAAAATTGGCGCGAAAACTTTTTTATTTATTATCCATCCATTAACTATAGACCAAAACTATTCCCAGTTATTATTATTCTCTTTAAAAAGTTCATCATTTAAACTTTTTAGTACTATTTTTACCGTAACCGTAACGTATAAAACAATAATTGTAAAGTTTATGTGTCAGTTGTGCTGTGAAATTTAGAACATCGTCGGTTTTTAAAACTAACGGATTCATGGGGTGAGTTAATATTTATATAAAAAAATTGTAACTATATCTTGTACGACGGTCAAGTGCTGGATTGTGGATGTCACATGTCTATAAAAGCTGTTGTTCTTGGAATGTGTGGGTTTCTCCATTGTTTGCTTTGATTGAAGCTAGAGCTCAGCGGGGAGCGAATCTCCGCCTCTCTAGTCATATGACTTACAAAATGAGCGTTCACAGGAAGTTTCAAGCTATTATTTATCAAATCTGTTATATTTACTAAAAAAACGAGATGTTTTTGTATCATGTACAAAAAAGTTTTTATATAAAATTTTAAATTTGTATACATCAGGCCTTGTCTCGTCTCCATCAATTTGTTTACCAGCTGTTATTAGTTAGATGTTTCATACAAATGAGGTGCTTTACACCCTTGTTTATAAGAGTGAGTCACGGGGGTGCGTTTTAATGTAAAAAAAGGTTGGGATGTTTGCAGATTTGAAAGCATTTTTAAAACTGATTACAATTATTGATTTTTTATTCCCCTCCTTAGGGAACGTTCGACCTCACCCTATTACTCTAAACACTAATGGTTTGTCACTTACATTCTGAATTGGAAATTGGTGTATAAAATAATTGTTTACTGCTAGAGATTCAGCTTAAATTCTTAAAATTACTTCTGGTCTTTATTGCCGGAGAGCGTCTATGTAGGTATCACCGCAGCTCCTATTCCTACCGCCAAATAGTAATGTGTAAACATTTTAAATCTTTTTGTACATTATATTGGAGGGACATAGGATATTATCAGTTTCTGCGATGATAAATTCTAAATTGTTTAAATTGTCAGCGAAACAATTCAAAAGAGACTAAATACCATGATTTTGCAAAATTATAATTATACCGTAGTAAATTTTTAGATCTCTTGGTATTAATATTCCTATTTTTGTTTCCAATCAATGGTTTCAAGATTTATCTGTGATGATTTGTAATAGGCTTTCCGTATTATTTATGTTCTTTTCCTTTATTAGAAGTAAGTCTTCCGAATATTTTAAAATAAAACTATACACTGGTATATAGGTATTATACACAGTACAATCTTGTATTTATTCTTAGCTATGTAAAAAAGAATTCATCGATGTAATTAATGCAATGCAGCATCTTTTGATATCCAATAGGCTTGGAGGAGATAATTCAGGCTTAATTTTAAGTTTTTTTATCTACTCTAAAACTATTATTGTCACTGTTTGCTTGAAATATTGCAGCAGAAGTCAACAATTTACCCGTAATTAGACTGCTGTCTGACAGAGACAAAAACTTTGCGCCATTGTAACTGCTGATTCGGAACAATAAAAAAAAGGTCCAACGGATCTTTCCATTGTATTTTCTGTCCATAGATATTACTTCCTGTCAACCTGAAGTGATGGCCGAGAAGTTGTCGAATGTTTAATTGTTGTTTGATCATTAACACTATTTCTAGGTCTTTGTTAATCTATATCTACCACCAAGTAAAGATATTAATGCTTTACTTTGTTCCCCTTATTATCTAGTGCAGATTAAGTTTTAACCACTGGTACTGAACTAGGTGTCTTGATAGATCTTTGCTTTAATAATAAGTAAAGCTATTACAAATACATTTCTAAAATATTGTACATTTATTACTTGTTAGGACTGCAAGAAAATTAAGTAGATTAATACATTGTATACAGAATGAATGTTAATATATAGTACATAAAAATAGTAAATAACTATAAGCAGAAGAGAAGACTATGTATATTTGAGGTATAATAAGTAGGAGAAGATATGTACATTTATAAATATGTAGATACATTTTAGGATTGTAAAAACAAGGTATTTTCTGTCATAATTTAGCAAACGTTAATGCAGTAAATTGTATTCTATAATGAAAAACCAGTAAGATGAGAGATTATAATTTTTTTCTTTACTAGTGATAGATCTTTGCCGAAGACCGTTTACCTCCGCAGTTTTTGTTTCTACTGCCAAATAGTAATGTGTCAACTACCGTGTTTCGGTTTTAAGGGTATGCTAGAGAAATATAAGAGGTAACAGAAATTTAACACTATACGTCTCAAGATGACGATGTGGTGCTGTGTATACCATCTAAAACCGCCTCACTTTGTTATGGGTAGGCGTATTACTTACCACCAGGTGAATGTCATGCTCGTCTCGTCTCCTTATGTAATTAAAAAAAATAGTGAAATTACTAGGGTAACGAGAGAACGCCTCATGTCTCAAGGCAAGGAGCCTGTAGTTCTTGTATACGATCGTAAGCAGCGCCACGTTATGGACAAGTGTATCACTTACCATCAGGTGATCACCTTGTTCGTCTCATCGAATAAATAATTAAAGACAACAATACGCTTTATAACCACTCGATAAATTTCATTTATCTCATATGATCTTGTGCGATCATTAATTAGTATAAAAAGATTGTTTCGCACTGTTGATCTAAGCATTAGATCGAAGAATATGATAACTTTGTATTGTCCATATAAAATGATCTATTGCTTGTGATTAATTTATCGAAGAGTTCGTAAACATGATTTAGAGATCGTTTAAAATCAATATTATATGCAATCTCTCTTAAAAAGCATTAACAAAATCATAAACAATAGAAAGTGCTTTTATTAGCGAAACCGTTTACTAATAATAAGTTTCTTGCCGGAGACCGTCTATGTAGGTACCACCGCAGCTCCTATTTCTACTGACAAATAGTAATGTGCAAACATTACTGTGTTTATTGAAGGGTGATATATGCTAATGAAATTACTGAGGTAACGAGACCTTACGTTAAGGCGAGTGCAATGCGGTGCTGTATACCATCTTAATTAGCACAATGTTATGAGCAAGGGTATTCCTTACCATCGTTATATTACAAATAATTATTTTTATGCCTTTGATTTCAGATTGTTCCGGGGATGGCTACATTACCTATCTACGTATCTTTGAGCAGGTAACAGTTATTTTATATGCTTTTAATTGTACTATTTCAGTCTATTGATGTCTACTGTCTCCTGTATACTCGTAAAGATCTTAGAGAAAGTTGCAGCTCTTTCCGTGATGTTAATAGAGTAGTTATTCATATTCATAACTATTTATGACAGTATCAATACCAAAAACCATACGGGAATGATAAACGATCCTTTATATTTAATTATTAGTGGTGTTTGCTCTGTATTGTCTGCGATTATCTAAGTAGTTAACACTATAATGCTTATTTCTCTCCAAAAAAGGTGAGGACCACAACGTGATTTTGGGTAAATCATTCTTATTAGCTTGTTATTAAAATAAGCATTGCAATGATTTGAAATTTTCTGTTTTTAAGCTTAATTTGCCATATTTTTAACACTTCCAATTGTTTACAATTATGCGTTATAACTTAATTTTTTTAAGGACTTTCCGCATATTCATGTGGTGGTATGCGAACGTCGTTAGAAGATCAAATGATGACTTGAGGAAAGTGGATTCGTCAAATAAAATGGTACACGTGTTGCCAGGGAGATAATTAGTGCAGTTTATTGTGTAACTTTACGATGTATTTAATGTGCGACCGACATTTTGTCGTTGCCGGCACACAAAATGGCCGCCGTTGACATTTATATGACAGTTTTATTACTCGACCATAAAGTTTAAAGAGGAATTTTTACATTTTATGTCACTTTGTTTTATTATTAAGATTGTTAGACAGAATCTCAATATATCTATGGTCATAAAACTCCATGTCACAAGCATGGTCATCATCTGGAAGTAATTCCTCCAACAACTCTGTATGTTACCCAATGCTACTGACTATATCTATCAATGATCTAGGTTAAGGAAGATTATCACCTTAGACCTAAAAGCAATAAGCGCAATACACATCAATATAAACATCCTTACTGGTGTGTTGCTCTTACTTTGATCATATGTATCATTTACGAGGAAATTTCTGCGTATTTGTGGTCAGAAACACGGTAGTTACGAAGCTTCAGTGCTGATTTTGTACTAACTTGTAAGTATAATACCATCTGCTTTAAGCCATGTATCAAATCGCATGGCTATAAACCTTAAAAAAGAGTCAACAAACGAGGCTAAGGCGTGATGGGAGATTGTTCAAATTCCTTTATTATTGGAAGTGGCCCATGTTTAGTATCGGATTATTGATCGGTTGATGATGATGACGAAATTTCCTTCACGTTTGGTGTATATAAAAAAATACCAGACGGAAGCTTCTCTATAAATCTTTGTGGTGGGATTACATAATATTTTTGTTGCGTACATATAAAATGTGCAAATATAATGAAACATTTTCGATTCAACGCGTCGATCGCTTTTGAGGCTTCAACGGGGACCCGAACAATAACTGTACGGGCAATAAACAATATAAATTATGTATAGAGCTTGCGAGAGCTTTCGTCGTGTCCGCCGCCGCTTCCTGTCTCCGGTTAAGGAAGTAAATACCGCGACGTGCGTTTCGTTATGGCTGTCGATGTCCAAGTTTTATTATTACTACCTGTCTATAGTATATATGATCATTAAGAGCACACGTTGCTAAAGTTCCTAGTATCAGTGAATATCTTGTTTAGGCAACTATTGATGATTATGTTTTATTTTATTTATTTAAGACTTTATTGAAAACACTTAAAATTAGAGTCAAAAGCCTAGGCGAGATCAAAGATTCATAACTCAAAAGTGTCAAAAGTCTAGGTGGACCTAATGTCTATGAGCATTCTCTACCTTTCAACGAAGGAATTAGTAAGATTCTGTGGTAGATAAAGTGATACAGTTGAAATTTAAACTAAAATTTACAATACCTATATATAAATATACAAATAATAATGTACACAATACATAAATACACATGAAGATATTTTATTTATTAATTATTATTTCATATAACAAATTATATGTTAAACATACTTTGTGCTAGTATACCTTGTGTTTGTGATGGCACTGCTGTTCACACTAAGATTACTACCTTCATAAATATGAAAACACATAAATATAAACATATATCAATAAATACAATTAATATATCGATTGTCAAAATATCACTATCACCGCAAATCTACAGTAGATACACTACTATTGTAGTTTAAAAATAGACACTGTGGTGGTATCTAGGTTTGGTATAATTTCTAGATGCTAATATGATATATAGACTTTTGAAAATACTTTTAAGACGGTACGAGGAACGTTCATGAGTTGATTAAAAACTACCTTCAATCTCCTGAAACTACCTAATACTTATTATTTATGTTGTAGTATAAGTATTAAGACGATAAATCTCCTTATTCCAGTAAGTTCTCTAGCTACGTCTTCAAACTGGAACATAGTAATATTTGTATATTAATGTTCGGCGAAAAAATACTAGCTGCAGCGGTATGTACTTGACAGTTTCTATCAAGAGTAAGATACAATCAATACAAATTTATTAAAAGGTGTTAACTTAATCTCTTAAGTGGCAACCCTAAGTTATCGTATCTGTCGTTTAATAATACTCCATTGCGGCCATATTGCCATTACCTTTTTGGTCAGTAAACGAAATACTTCTCACATACTAATATCATCCTGCAAAACAGCATATTACATAAATGTATGGTTAGTTGGAGACGTGGAGTTATTTCTAGGAATTGATTTTTGACATACTGATAGGTAGAGGAGTTTTTTTTATCAATTAGCTCTGTAGTCTCGGGCTACGAAGAAAAGGATTAAAGTTAACCCTCGCCTGAATACGATTGATAGGGTTTTGAGGATGGAGGTCTTCATTGTCTATTGAGTGAGCCAAGGGCGGACGATAAGCATGAAGTAGTATCGAATTTTATAGTAGCATGGTTGTCTGGAATAGTAACAGCTTTCTTTGACATGTGTTTAAGAGTAGGCAGGAGATACCGGTGAATTCTATAGGAGATCCCGGGACCTTCCGCAATGCACCGAAGATGACCACCGAGGGAATTTTAACACATAACCCTGGCTCTCTCAGAAGCATGGTATCTTTACATTTCTCCCGTGACAAAAAAAAGATCGAAGGATTAAAATTACAATTACAATAAATAAAAATATACTTTATTGAGCACTATCACAGAGTTACAAAAAAAAAGAAAGTACAGAGGATTTTCACAAAAGGCGGTCTTATGGCTAACCAGCGATCTCTACCAGACAAACTTTGGGTAGAACTTTAGCAAGTAGACCAAACCGGGAGGGTGCACACGAACAGTGAAAAGAAATTAAAAAATAAATAAATAACAATAGAAATAATAATAAACATAGAATAAAATAATACAATATGTCAGGTATTTTACTATGTGAATAATATATAAATATAATAGCTAAATTATAGTTTTCTTTTATACTGAAATGGACTAGCCCAAAGTAATCTCAAAAATATAATTTGTTATAAAAACTGTAAGAACTCTCTCTCTAAGTAGTATTTCCTCCTGAATGAGGGTCGTGGTCATCATGTGAAGTAAACCAAACGACTTCCTTGTCAGTTATAATGTAGTAGTGTTGGCATTGCCTTCTCCATTCCTCAGCAGTCCGATGAATGGTCATCACATACATATGTAGTTTTCCTCATGTTCTCCTTCACCATCAGAGCACGTGGTATTAGTTGGTGTAATACTAACTGCACATCAATTGAATAATTGATTAGTGAAGGCTGGATTCGAATCCGGTATCTTCAAACTACTATTATTCACCACGAAACTATAAGAACTATGTATCGTTAAATATAATCAATATTATGTTTAAGTTATGTATTAATTATAGTTTATAACAAAATTCGGATTTATACATATAATATATATCTCCTGCCAAAAGAAAATAAAAGGTTTCATATGTTAATATCAATAATATGAATAAAGATAAATCTTTAAGCAGTTTAGATAAAATCGTTACTTTCTCTCTTTTAACTAATCCATTCGTCAAGTTATACTTCATTAACTGTTAGTAACATTCTATTTCTTGGCTAACAGTTAATTAATGTCTGCAAATACCTGCTGGACAGCCGTTGCAATAAACTAGGAAGATTTATGTGCCTTTTGTTTTACGAGCAGTATCATTATCTTAGTGATAGCCATGTGAAGAACGTGAAAGAATCGCAGGCCTCCACTCTAGTACGACGGACCGTTTGATGCAATGCGAATATAACGAATAATTACCCTATTAAACGTTATTTGCTTATCTGTGCTTTCTTTCAAACTGTTAGAGAAAAACAGAACGAATAATTCAAGTAGAAGTCATTTAACTCCCCTCTTAAAAGCTTCACATATTAATGCAAACACTGGCCCTACTAGTTTCAAGGATTCTATATAATTTACTTCAATTCAAAAGACTATTTGTTGGTCAAATATATCATTAGATTGTTCCATCCTTTGTGGTCAAAATATATAAGAAATATGTAGGATAAGTAAATTCTATATTGAGTATACATACAGTCTAAACATAAGCAGGAAAGTATAATAAAATAGCTATAGTCATAGATTTAAGAATATAACCAGAAAAATACAATAATAAGTAGTTAGAAATTATGATTAATACGGACCCTTATATACAGCGTTACGACAAAAGTACTAATAATAAAAAAAAATTGTTCCACCGTCTTCTCATTGAAGCAGCTCACCATCAACAATATATAACTGGGTATATTTTCTATAGTAACATTAATGACGTGTTTCAACTATGAAAGTATGAAAGTAAGAATATTCTTCACGATCTCGCTGCACTATCATCAATCTCTTTATCATTCAACATTACATTCTTCTAAGTCGTATTTCCTCATGACTGAGGGTCGTGGTCATCATGTAGTGGTGTTGGCATTGCCTTCTCCATTCCACATAGCAGCCCGATGAATGGTCATCACATGGATATGTAGGTTTCCTCACGATGATTATCACCGTTAGAGTACGTGGTATTAGTTGGTGTTGTACTGCACATTAATTGAAAAATTCATTTGTGCAGGATTCTAACACGGTATCTTCGGAGTGAAAACTGGCATTCAAACCACTAGGCTATCATGACTTTATATATTCATTAGTAATTTATGATTCTGCAGAGTAATAACTATAATCTATACCATCTGCTTTATTCAACGACTGTGAATAAATGAAGAAGTCAGCTAATTACGTGGTATTGAGGTATTAACAACTTTATGGTACATCGTTGAGATGACTTCTTCCATCCATCATACATACAACGCGATCACCAGCTCGCACCGGCTTCTAGTAATTGAACATTATCAATTTTTCTTATCTAGTAAAACGGAAGATGAAGAAAGAGTGATAGCTTAGTTTATCAACGTTACGAACACAGGTTTTTATTTATGGTTTATATCCACGCGATTTGATATATGACTTTAAGTGAATATTAGTTGGTGTTATACTAACTGTACGTAAATTGAACAATTCATAGGTGAAGGCGGGATTCAAACCCTTAGGCTGTCACGACTTCCGAAAAAAGAGGTTTAACTCCTTGTCTTTAGTAAGGATAGTTAAGTAGTGGGAATTGCTGGCGTCAGTGTTTCCGTCCACATACCATGTTTTCAAAGAAAGAGTGAATACTATACATATACCACATCACTTAACACCAGGTGGGATCGTGGTTAAGATTTAACCTAAATGTTAAAAAAGTAGTGGATCTACTATATATTTCACTGATGTAGTGTTATCAGTAAATAAAAACATCAAGCACACCATTATGATCAAAGAACAGCTTACTGGTGGTAGGCCTTTATTATCGGAGACCGTCTAGATGTGCAAATATTACTGTGTCTATTGACGGGTGCTGTAGTGAAATTACTGGGGTAACCAGACTTAACAGCTTATGTCTTTCTGGCGGGGAGTACAATGGTGTACTGTATACAACGTTAACTAGCGCCGCGTTGTTAAGAGAAGCATATCACTTACCATCAGGTGAACGTCTTACTTATTTCATCGCTTCTTTAAATGAAAAAAGAAACAGCTAAGACATCTCATGTGTTATCTGCATCTGTATTATCTTCCTTGCAACAAATAGTTTGGTATCACAACCATGGAAATGTTAAGTTGTTCATAATATACTGAGTTTGTGAGAGGAAAACATGAAAGTGATTAACCATTAACAAGTGATTCACTAACCAACAAATAAACTGGTTAATAAATCTTAACTAGAAAATAAATAACTTCAGTTAACTTACTTCTGCAACAAGATGTTAATTTCACAGTTAATTTAACGCAGTAAATCTTTAATGTTTACGGATTTATGACTTCATATTACGCTTTGTAAACACTTTCGGTTCTATTCAAAGGAGTGTCAAAGATCTAATCAAAAGAATTTATAGTCAAGGGAGAATAGGCATTTATAAGGTTATTGAGCTTCACCATCACAGATCACATTGCAGTTTAAAACAAGGTGGGATCGTGATCAAGCATTAACTATAGCATTAAAAAAAGTGTTCAAAAAGTGCTTAGTAAAGTTAAGTTGTTTAAATGAGTAAATTTATACTTTATTATTTTACTAGACTGCGTCTTTGCTTAACATAAGTAACTTATTGGCTAAGCCTCTTTCTTTTATAACTGGTGGTAGGTCTCTGTTGCCAGTGCAAGGAGGAACCGGGGAGATCTGTAAAAGATTCAGAAGCCTTCCACAATGCACTGAGGATGATCATCGAGAGGTTTTAGTGTTTATAAATCCCACAAAACCCTGACTTCCCTACAGAAGCAGGGTATCTTTTGAAGATTTCTTCCGGGACAATAAAAAGGTCTCTGTTTTCAAAGACCGTCCAGGTAACACAGCAACTCTTTGCAGCTGACAAACAGTACTATGCAAACATTACTGTGTTCTAGTTTGAAGGGTGATATAGCTAATGAAATTACTTGGGTAATGAGACTAAACACCGTACGTGTCAATGAGCGCAATGTGGTGATGTGTATATCATTTTTACCAGCAGTACATTGTTTTATTGCTGAACTTGCCGCTACATCGAATACACAAAAGAATTAAAGACAAATAAGAGTCCAGTTTAAGTCTTCTGTCACTGCAGCAGGAGGAATACCCAACTAGGGTATCCTCAAGAAAAAACTTGCTTGCTTGGGAACTGAGGAGTATATGGTTTTTTATATTCGTTCCCTCGCAAAGTTGGGCAGAGAATTTTATTATCTCTTATCCTTTCCTTTTTACTCTTTATGTTTTAAGTAACTATTACTTCCTTTTTTTTCTCTTGTGCATGTGGTACTTTTATTCTCTTATTACTTTTATATTTATTCCTTTTTTCTTTTCATCTGTTATCCTTTATTCCAATTGAATACCTCTCCGATTACCGCTCTGCAGTCTTTCAAGAATACGAAGTCTACGGTTTAATCTTTATACCACATAAGTTACGATTAAAGTGAGATGGGCGAGCACACTTTAGCATCTTCGACACTTAACGTTTTTTGTTATATAAAAAAATTAGGTATAAGATAACGGTAAGTAGTTAACAAGTGAATTTATGTTATTCGATCATAATGAACCCCTCGGCAGTGGGCACGTGGCTTCAACGCTGTCATGTGAATTGCGCAGGCGCAGTTTAAACTCGTCGTCGTACCTCACTGTCGTTTCGCATTAAGCAAGAGTGAATCCAGACTGTTAAGCTAAATCCTGTTCTTTAATACTTGGCGTAAGATATAACCAATCTTGATTAGTAGAAACATATTTTATTTATTATTAGTAATTACCTGTTGAATTCGCACCTAAAAAATTATAAATAATATAAAATTAATATATTCAAAAAGTTGTTACTATAGCTATATATAGCATATGTCAGTCATTAAGTTGGCCTAGTGACATCCTATACTGCACGGACGCACGCCAAGAACGTGAACATATTAGTAGGACTAGTAGTAGCCCGTTGCATTCGCAACAAAAAAGTTAAAAATGAATAATTATATAAAACTAATAAATTCAAAACTTTGTTACCATAGCTATATATATATCTCATATGTCAGTTATTAAGTTGCCATAGCGACCTCCCATTCTGCACGGACGGAAAGGGGAGATATTAGTAGGATTAGATTATTATGAGGAGGGGATACAAGAGGTCCCAAACAACAACTCACGGGACCCAAGTCTACATCACCCGGTGGTGCATGGTGCAGCCTGCTAATCAACAAACGAAGCTTTGGTTCCTCACTAATCCACATTGAGCCAGCGTGGTGGAAAACGGCCCAGATGCCGTGACGCCTATATCCAGAAGTGGAAATCTGTCAGCTGATGAAGTGATTCTTTCTTATTGTCGAGGATCATTTCAAAAGAACAGATACAACACATCATTAACCATTAAGATAAATTTGCAGATGTTATCGTTTATTGAAATTAGTCAAGTTCAATGCTATGGGCATACCTTAAAGTTGTATAAATGTCGTAACTCTTTATGAGGATCTATGATACTACCTATGCATATCATATGAAAAAATCCTAAATAAACAGTCCATTGCAAAGAATATTCGCGGTAGTTGGAAGCAATTAAAAAAAGTTACCGAAGTATAGTTAAGTTCCAAAGTATACCGTGCAAGCAAGAACTGGACACGTTCGCACTTCCGCTGCTTACCTGCATCCGGCGCGGACTCTTATTACCGAGCTCCACTCCTATCCGGTTTAAGTTATTTATGTGGCTACATAATAATTATGGATATAGTTTCATATGATAATTATTCAAATTTGGAAAACCATCATCATCATACGGGTTTGTGGGGAGCCAGAGCCTCGTTTGTAGATTTTTTTTTATTTAGATATACTCTTTTATTCCTCGGACTATAGACGGAGACTTTGTTTTCTTATAAATTACTTGTTTGTTTTTATAATTTTTATCAACTAATCGCAAAAGCCGATAAATGTACATTGTTACTTGCTAATTATTTTTTCTTTTAACAGCATCCTGTGTAATCTTTTCTATAAATTTTAAAAGTACTTCTTTACTATGCGACATTATTATTTCGTTTAGATTCTCTTTACTTATCTTGTCCATTCTCATCTCTATATCTGTCGTATCTCTTGAATACTTTGGACAATCTATAAGAAGGTGCATAATACTATCTTCAACGTTAGGATCACAAGCACAAGACAGTACGACTTTGCGCTTAAATTTGTGTAGATACTCGTTTGTAGATTAAGAATATGTACCGCGAGTGAGGTTGTCTAGTTGTTATTTGTGACCTCTTAAATCATCAGCCGATAAATGTCCACAGATGGACATAAACCTCCACTAATAATGGCAGGATTTGGGCCGTCTCCCACCACCTTTTCTAATGCAAGTTTACGTTGAACCAGAGCCTTGTTAGTTTTAAATTCTTTGCAACACCTAAATCTAAGGTCTGAAAGATAGTCTTAATGCCTTAGGTTATTCTTTACCAGTGAACTTTGGAGGTGGTAGATGTTGTGGTAGGTAGTGTTGATTATTAATTAAACTATTTGAATAATAGTAGTAAGATTTTATTTAATACGTCTTGCTTATCTGTGACTTGTTAACTCGCATCATAAGTGATAAATACGTACAGAGTTAAGGAGCAGCATACAGGAATGGAATTTATTAAGCAAATTTGTTTTTTTTTAATCGACTTACCTAATAGTAAGTGATACGCTTGCTCATAACAACTTGGCGCTGGTTATTTATCAGTTAAAATTATGATGATGATGACACAATACCGAAAAACACAGTATGCAAAACGATAACGATAAACCGTGATAGCTCAGTGGTTTGAACGCCTGCCTCCCATTCCGTAGGTTCCGGGTTCGATTCTGGCCTGAACCAATAAATTTTTCAATTCACAGTTAGTATAACACCAACTAATATCGTCGTTCGTCTCGGACAATAAACTACTCCCCGACGAGCAATTCGGTTTCAGACGAAACCACTCTTGCGTTCACCAAGTCCATA